>BQNB010004193.1:0-65351 GCA_026074375.1 Tanacetum coccineum | reverse complement strand
AAAGATATGCTTGTTAAGTGAATTGATTAGATCTTTAAGTGTGAATTAATTATACAATCAGGCCCTTATCGATGAATCAATATCTTTCTAACAAATTATCTTCTCACAACGTTGGCTTATATTGAAAACAACTTTTATTATGATATTGATTACTAAATTAATGCCTAATTATTCTTACGGCTTTTACCCGCTCGAATAACTAAAAAAATAATCTAAGTAATATAAAAATCACTAATCAATATTTTCCTTTTTTTATTAATCACACGTAATTCACTAAACAATTTAACACTTAGCAAGCATATAAAAAAGTCTACTCACTAAACATATTAATCGACAAATAAGCAAACATAATCATTTTAAGCTAACTAAATCTAAACTACTAAAATTGAAAAGAGAAAGAGGATAAAACCGAATGATGAACCGAATCGAATGAAAAACCACCCGATCTAATAAACTTATTTAAAATCTAAAGCTTAAAACTTGATTAATACTTAAATAACTAATTAGCTAGTAAAGGTATGAACTTTATTCACTAATTAGCTAGATAAATACTTAAAAAGCTTAAAACTTTATCTAAGAAATAAGCTTAATAGACCCTTAAGCTCCACGCCAAAGAGGTAGAATGAGTTTTCGTCAACAATAAGACAAGTAAAAGGTTAGGACAAATAAGCTATAAGCTAAGGGCTTTAATTGCAAAACATGAAGTATTTTGAAAATAGAAAGGCTAAAAGCTAATAGATCTAGACTAATAATCTAATTTAAAACTTTTATAAAAACTAGATCTATTCAAAAACTAAATGGAATAAGCTAGATCTAAAAATAAAACATGAAATAAGCTAATAAGCTATCAAAGCTATTCGAATAAGCTAATTCATATGTAGGGAGAAAAAGAAATCAAAAAAAAGCTAGGTTTATTTTCGAATATATAAGCTTAAAATCAAATCGAATAAGCTATAGGTATAACACCTTGTATTTTCAAGTCATTGACGACGTCGATAAATCCACAATGTACCTTTTTGTATTGTACGCGTTTGCTTTAATCGTAAAGTAAGCTACACGCGTAAGCTAAAAATTACGTTCAATGTAAAACGGGCATCAAACAAATTAAGGTTTACATATCAAGTATTAAATAATTATTTTGACGAATTAGTTTGATCCTTGTTCATTTTATTTTTATGGATTCGTAAAGTGTATACCGTTTCTGCGATATAGTACGTTTAGGATACCCGGAATCACAGAATTAATTACGCTTCCACGAAATGCTATGTGTTATATTAAATGATCAAAAGTTTTAAACTATTGCCTCATATACTTGCCTATGGTACACGTCCCATATATTTATGCAAGATAACAAAGACTTTATAAGTTACATACACTTGATAAATTAATAACTACACATTACATATTACTTTCATTTTCACCAACAAGTGCAAGTAACATTTCTTATTATCAAAAGAAAGTATCTAGTCAATCACAAGCCTTGAATTCATGGGATGTTCTACATATGAGGGGACACAAGAACACTTCCATTAACTAAGAGTAAGGTGCTAGCAAGAGTTGGTAAGGACTAACTAGTCACCCCTTTTTTTGTGGATCTTGCCGCCCCTCCCCCTTTGATTTTCTTGGTCAAACTTTGCTAATATCTTACCACCTTATATATATATATATACTACTTACATGCAAGAGCTAACATCTACACACTCTCAACACTTAACTAAAAACAATTTCTATCTCTCTTTCTCTCAACCAAACCCACGGCTCAACCCCCCCTATAAACTATCCATACTAAATTTTTCTATCACTTATTTACACATTCTCATATCATATCTAAGATGTCCTAAGTTATTTCCAAGTATTGGTTAAGGATTTACAAGTGTTGAAGCAAGAAATCAAGATTTTGGGTTTCATATTGAATTAGGGTTTTCATAGCTTGCTAGCTTTGGTTTCTAGTCTAAACAAGGGTTTAGATTGTGTTAGTCATCATCTTCATTCACCATAAGGTCATCTTGAACTCTTTATGATCTTACATTTATCATTAATATGCATATGTTAGTTTCATATTAGCTTGAATCACCATTTAGGATTTTGATCATGTAAAAAGGAGTTTCTACTTATTGTCATCATAATGTACACTTTTATATATCTTATGATGTTAATGACATCATGTTAAAATGGACACATAAGTGATTTACACTCTTGGTTAAGCATAAAAATGACTATGTACTAATTAGGGTTTTAAAAGATCATTTAATATGTTTCAAGTGAAAGTAATGCAAATGGCATGTAAATCTTATTTATGGACTTTTAATGATGTTACTTGAACACTAAAATAAAGTCATGTTGGAAGAAATACACTTGTACACTTATGGTTTATATGTAAAAATGGCTAAGTATAAACTTGGAGTAAAAAGGCTACTTATGAAAGCTAAGGATTAAAAGTGTTAATATGGACTTGGTAATTTGGACATGTGAGGACAATTTTAGACTAATGGACTCTTATTATATGTAACACTTATGACATATATAAAATATAAGGCTTGTGGTAAAGTTATAAAGTGTAAAATATAAAAACAAGGTTAAAAATAGACTTAATAAGGTCACCCAAACTTTCTGTCCAAAAGTGTATAAAAATATACTTATTTTATATTTTTATAAAATAATACGACTCATGACGATTCCGAAAAAGTAAGAAACTTGTCAAACGGATTAATAACGAAAAAGTTATGGTAAAAACAAGTTATTCGATAAATAAACGGATTTATAAAAGAATTTTTATAAAAACTTTTTATAAAAATTATTCAAACAGCAAGTTTGGTATTTTTAACAAATTATACATATTTTTAGGATTCCAAAATGATAAGAATCGTAATTTTTCAATTAAAAATGAACGAGTTATGAATTTCGCAAGTTTACGACAATTAATACTTTTATAAAACTATTTTTATAAAAGTTACTGTTCATGACAGAAATATTTATTTTTGTAAACCTCATAAATAAATGGAACTTTCAAATACGAGAACGTGCTCGAAAGAATCACTAAAAACGGAGCTATAACGAATAAAATATGACGTTTACGGGTTTTACGATAATTAAAACTATAAAAATAACTCTATAACTGGTATGAACAGTAAAAGTACTGTTCATCAGAGGGTCAAAAATATGAAAATGTCAAATTATGATAACTCGTCCTAATACGAAAGCGTGGGCATAAGAAACGTCAAAATCGGACTTAAAACGCGAAAGTTACGCCAGTTTTACTACAACGATAATTATAAACGTTTTAACTAATTAAACACAATTTTACCAAAACCATTAGTTGGTGATTAAGCTGTATAGAATTATATGTGGTTATCAAAGTACTATATTACTAGGGAGTTTCATAATGAGGCCTCTTCGGGGTGGCGTATCGACGAGTTGCTGGATTTACGATTTAAAGTGTCCTAGCTCCTCATACGTTCACTACATGACCTCTTAATTATGATAGCCCGAACGATAGTATGATGTAACTAACATAGACCTGTATATGATGTTAGTTAATCGAAGTACATGGTACTTATACGACCTTAAATTAAATAGGTTGCATCTGACGATTTGCGTGACGCGTTATCTGTGATATTTGGATTATCAGAACTCAAGGTGAGTTCATAGCCCCACATTTTTACGATTTCAATGATTTATAACTATGGGGTGGAAACATGCTTTGTTTTATAAATTGGACGCAAGTGTATATTTTATATTGATTACATGTTTGCCTAAGTAGCGATAACCTAAGTTGAGCCCATTATCATGAACTGTCAATTGCATAGATGTAGTTGTTAATTACATTATGTGAGCGCGAATGTTATGAATAGATCTATTTGGGGAAACGACCTCCCCGTTCGGGTGACTAGCTATCACCGGGAACGAACGTATAGCATGTCGAATTTGGGGATGTTTCGGGTTAAACATCTAATCGGGCAGAAATTGCAATATATATTATTGCAAGAAGATAGACGAGCTTCAGTGTCATGAGCTTAGGAAAATAATTGTTGTGATGTCTGCAGCGTTGCATTATCCGGGGGACAGTTTGCGGTCTGAAAATTTATGATTTATCAAACCTATGAATTCACCACTTATTGTTGACGTTTTAAAGCAATGTTTTTCAAGGGATCAGTAAGCATAAGGTGCAGGATACATTGGTGATTATTTTTGGGACGTCAAGCGATTCATATGTTTTTTGGGAAACTCCTTATGTGAACCTTCTTTGTTAATATACTACGGAAAGTTAAAGTATTGTATTTTTAACAAACTTTTTTAAATAAAGTATCTTTTTAAAATCTTTATAGGACTTTAAATTATCTTTGTGTTATGATTCTGACGAACCAGCCTTACTAAAACATCCCTTATCTCATTTTCCCCCCCCCCCACCCCCCCCCTAACTTTTTTCACCCAAATCGCCAATTTTGGGGGTGTTACAATAAGAGCTTGTCCGAATAAGAGATAATAAGCTTTTAAGCAATAAGCCAAAATAAGCTTAAAAAGATAAGAAAAAAATAGAGGATTAGAAAAAGAATAAGCTCAAGTAACATCTTCAATAATCTTTATCTTCATAAAATAAGCTAAAAGAGTTAAATACAATAAGCTAAATATAAAAGCTTTTACAATAATTCCTAAAATAAGCCAAACATTAAAATAAGCTACTACTACTTTTTTGAGAGAAAACTAATTCTATCCTAAAACTACACTAAATCTAACACTACTCTTACACACTACAATTTCTAAACTAAATACTATTTTTAATCGTTGCTGTTTGAACATTTTATAGCCAAAAAGGAGGGAGGGTAGAACAGTCCTTTCTAGAAGCCATCCAATGAGAGCCAAAAAGCAGGGGCAAAAGAGTCTTTTCGAGAGAAAGCGTGTGCCAATCATTGGCCTAGAAGGTTCCTCGTATGCGTCAAAAAATGGCCAGAGAATAACAGATCGAACCAAACAATCAAAGATGGGCCACATGCCCTTTTATTGTTATAAATGAACGCATTACTATTTCAATTCATTTACTCGTTCTTCCTTTTTTCTGTGGATTTGATTAAGTATGCGCAGTGTCAAATTTAATTGTCATAAAACAAAAATAGTGGGGTGAGAGTGGAGGGATCATGCGCTATTGTGGAATTAATTTAGGCGAGTGTATGGCAGACGCCAAGTACACATCCAACTTCTTCAATATATCAAAACTAGATCTTGGACCGAATCTGTTTTTGGGCCTTGTGATCTCACTCTTTGCTTCAAACTTGGGCTGAGATTCATAGCTGAACTTTTATAAAAGGTAGTTAACTCTTGATCTTTGATAAGTATGGGTCGGTCTGACCCATATAAATGGCGTCGGCCCGGCCCAAAAATATATGAAGGCACCGCCGGACTCGAAATCTCGTGCTCTTTCCAATCGCATGCTCGGAAAGTATTAACGACTTCATTTTGATCTTGAAAATAAGCAAACTTGATCGAGCCGAACCCGAAAATTCCTGTTTTTTCTTTGTTTTCAATCCTTAATACCTGCAAGACATAAAAACATAATACAAACATATTTGCAATATAATATTTCATATATTAGTGTTTTTAGTCCGTTTTATGGTGTTTTCTAGGGTATAAATGATGTGTGTTTAAGCATACATCAAATTCCCTCACACTTAGCCATTTCTGGTCCCACACGCAATTTTATATAACGCCCGAAATAGAATAATTTAAACGCCCCTTACTAGACCCTCACAATCAATAGGAAACATAAAAGGTCATTAAGAAGGTTCCAAAATCATTTATTTCGAAAGCGCCCGTTTTACCACTTATTCAAAAAATAGATTAAAAACTAGATAAAAGTTATTAAAAAGCTTTAAGGAACGGGAGTTCGTTATCCTTGATTTTTCACAATCCCCAAACTAAGCTTAAAACGAAATCATAGTTAAATATAAGATTAGATGCTAACACTACTCATAAATGCTAACTGTGTACGCATTAGCCACTTTTCGCTCCCTTATTCCTAGATCCTCTAAGGATTTTATTATTATTATTGGTGACAAATAAATTATGTCCTTATTATCATAAAGTGCCGTTTAGACCATTAATTAGTTGAAATCTTTCTAAAGAGACGATATGGTGTGAATAAGGGTCCACTGAAGGTTTTTTATTTTTTTTTCGCTGATTATGGGTTATCCTTTTTATTTCATCCGAAACAACTCAACTACGAGTCCAGAGACGGAGGCTTTATTTAGATAACCCTGGAGTCTAAATTTGGCTTTATTAGTATTATTAATGCAACAATATTAGCCTTCGGTCCTTTAAATAACGGACACATTTCAGGGGAACCTACCAATCGAACCAGTATCTTATTTCGACTGTCGGGATTCCTAACCTTTTGAAGACTAAACATGGCGGTCCTACCGACAGAGCCAGTAAACTTTTATCAGTCTCGAATTCCTTGCCTTATATGTTGACTGAGACATCGGGCGTCCTAACTGACAAGACCCAGTAATCTGACAAGGTAAATTATTATTATTATTACACACACACACACACACACACACAACACACACCACACAGATAATATATATATTATATGATATATATATATATTATATATATAATATAATAATATAGCAATTTCAAGTCTTGTGGTCTTTTAACTACCTAGACAACGGGAGCGGGCCGTCAGGAATCGGTAGCCTATTTCCCCACAACACTGACAAAACCTCGATGTTTACCTTACTTTCACGAGGGAAAGAAAAAAATTTTACGAAGGGATAAAACTAGAATCGCAAAAAAAACCAAATCAACTTTATTTATTAAAAATTATTATTTTTATAGTTTTTAAGGTGATGGGAGCAAAAAGCCATAATTAACCTCTATGAGCTCTAAAGAGATCCAACTACTCCATGCTTAGCATCTAACTTATATTTAACTCTATCATTTTTCGTTCTTTGCAAAATTTTAATGTTTAGCAAACGTTTAGTCTCAAAAGCTAAGGGGAAAGCTAGAGTGAGACACTCGGTCAAGTCCAAAATCTCCTTAGTTCTAGCCTACGGGCCTACTTATTTTAAACATTTTTATATTATTATTTTCTATATTTTTTTTATTATTTTTTTGTGCATAAAAGAAAACAAAATATAGGTCATATAGGTCAAAACGGGGTTGCGTGGGAACACAGACAGGCACATGCATGATCAATTTCAATAGAGATCCCCCCACACTTAGAACCGAACATTGGCCTCATGTTCAAAAGTGTCGGGTTTTACCCCCACACTTAAGAACGAAAAAGGCAAATGCTAGAAATTCCAAGTGTGAAAAGGGAACATATATATATATATATATATATATATATATATAGAGGATTCTCATTATATAAATATGAAGATTGACCAGAGACCGAGTGATTGGAGGATTGAAAACAAGCACGAAGGTCTTCACGATCAAAGAGAATCCTGCAAGCAAAAACAGATAACCACGAAACACAACAAGGATAGAAGCACACCCCCACACTTATTCATTAATACTACTTAAATGATATATTATTATTACTAAGAAAGATAGAAAGAGAAAGAGAACACGGGTTGCCTCCCGAGAAGCGCTTGTTTTTGTTCGAGTCTCTAGCTTGACTCCAAGGTTATTTCAATTTAGGTTCATGGTCAAATCCATCACCCGATGTGAGGTGAGGATGGAAATAGCAATACATTACCTCCTTAGGTGAGTATGCAGCAGGACGGGGTGATGGCATATGATAAAAAGCAAAAGAAAGGGTCTCCATCCTTGTTTCTTACCGGACTGTGTCAGGAGAAAGAAAAGATAAATTTTGACTTCTTAAGTAATGTTATGCTTAAATCGGAAGTAGATATGACTAGTGAGGAGGTCTTTGTAGGTAACAATGCTGGAGATACATCGAAAGATGTATCTTCATTAAGCAATTGTTCAAAATATAGAATGTCACCCTCTGAATCATGATACCTATCATTAATTTTAGTAGGAATTGAATCGTCTAGGCCGAACTCATCAATAAGCTCCTTAAAAAGGTCACTAGTCTTAGATGATCTAGACATCGAATCAGAATTACCTAAGGGTTCATCAAACACTCTTGGGACTGGGACATGGTCATTGGCTAGAATACGTTCTAGTTCTTCTATGTACTGGTAGGTGAAGTCATTTCCTATCTCAATTGAGAAGGGTGTCTAAAGCTCTAAAGTAAGTTATATATCTACAATGCATCTCTAAAACTCACTACTCAGTCAGGATAGTGTGATGCAAAGTGGGATCATATAAACTAGAGTCAAATTCAGGGGGGGTCAGACTAGTAAATCTCAAAAACTCCCTCATCAAAAGCGGATTATCATTTAAATAAGGTAGAATTCATCTTTAAAGTCGAAGAGAGGGTTGAGAAAGAACTTATAAGATCTAGGTTTTGAATCATCACCTAATGGCTCATTAGACATTCCTTTGGTTAAACTCGGATTTTTGAGTAAATGACTAAAAAGTCGCTTAACCAAATGTCTAGGGCAGCAATACATCCATGTTTCTCCATCAAAAAGTCAACTACATATTCTCCTAAAGGTGAATTGATATCAAAATCTTCTTCCCTAACATCAGTGGTGGGCAAAGGTGTAGGCATAACACACTTAGAATTACTATCCGATGTCACCTCAGACTCCCTTAGGATTAGGACAAGATCATCAACACTAGACTTTATGAATTCATCATTTCCCTTAAGAGGGTAGTGCTAATAACCTCATCCCCCATTAAGAGTGTGTTTGTAGGTTCCATGGTAGTCAAGAAAGGGAGATATGGTGTGTATGCAGGAGGTGGTGACTATGGATCGATATTATGTTGTCTTAGAAATTAGCTCATGTCAACAAGGACTCCGGTAATCAATACTCCCCTCAGGTTCTCCTATGCCAACAAGTAGAATAGGCTTTATAGGTCTAAGCATTTCCTCAAAATGACGATCAATTTCCATTTGTAAAAGCTTAAAATGACTATAAAAATCTGAATCTCGAGGGGTCGACTGATCAATATAGACTGTGGAGGTTGGTCAAAACAAGAAAAGTCATAATTGTTACTAGGAGAAGGCTCATAGACAAGCTGGTTCCTGGTTTGACAATCAGAGCTATAATGGGGACCTCCATAAACCTCACAACAGTCAAACTGTTATGGCTGACTCAGTGAATAAAATAGAGGTTGGTTAAAACCAAAATCTTAATTGTAACAAGGACCCTAATCATAGACGGGTGTGTTCCCTGTTTGACATTTAAATCTTGGTGAGGGTTGCCTCCACAAAACTCACACAAGTATGTCTCGTATTGGTGTTGTGGAGGTTGGTTGAAGAAGTTGGGTGTTTCATTATAAGAATAAGGATTTGGGTCATAGACAAACTCATTTCCGGATCCTACACTGCTACAGCCAGGGCAATTCCCACCATTAAACGGACCTCCACACCACGTGCAACCAAAATGGTTATACGAAAACATGTTAAAGAATCAAACGGATAAGAGGGTAAAGAAGATAAGAATTAAATGAAATAAGAGGATAGCGGATAATATTTTTGGAACTTTTTTATATGTATAAATTATAAGAAATAAAAGAAAAAGAAAGTTAGAAATGTAACATATTATGGATTTTTATATCTTTAAAAGTATGAAAATAAACTTTCCAAAGATGGATCTTCAAGGATAACTCGAAACTCCACGTGAAAATGTACAACTCTCCCCGGCACGGCGCCAAAAAAATGATTCGTCATTAAGAAACAAGTCGAGTAATAGTATATAATAATCCGTCGATAAGTTTACTTTAGGAAAATTAATTAATCGAATCTCCAGTGTCGTGTCCCAGGAGATGAATTTGAAATTCACGAAAATGTTTTATTTGATGCTTGAATGACGAATATTTTTGGTTTTGGTTTTAAACTAAAAATTTAATAAAAACAAACTATAAATAATCAATTGCAGCAAATAAAAACGAGAAGATAAATATAAAGATATGTTTGCTAAGTGAATTGTTTAGATCCTTAAGTGTGAATTAAATGTTCAAATAAGTCCTTATCGATGAATCAATATCTTTCTAACAAATTATCTTCTCACAACGTTGGCTTATATTGAAAACAACTTTTATCAAGATATCGATTACTAAATTAATGCCTAATTAGTCTTACAGGCCTTCTGCCCGCTCAATAATACAAACAGATAGATAAGTAATCCTTAAATCTACTAATTAAAATTTTCATTTTATTAATCGCACTTAATTCACTAAACAATTTATCACTTAACAACATATACTAAAATTACTCACTAAGATACTAATCAACAAATAGAAACATCTTCATTTAAGCTAAATAAATCTAAACTACTAAAATTGAAAAGAGAAAGAGGATAGAACCGTATGATGAACCAAATCGAATTAAAAACCACCCGATCTAATAAACTTATATAAAATCTAAATCTTAAAACTTGATTAATATCTAAATAACTAATTAGTAGTAAAATGTATATCTTTATTCCTAATGTTGGCTAGATATAGATGCTTAAAAACGCTTAAACTTTATCTAAAAAAATAGGCTTAAAAAAAAAAGGGACCCTTAGAAAAAAACTCCACGCCAAAAAGGTAGAATGAGTTTTCATCAACAATAAGACAAGCAAAAGGTTAAGACAAATAAGCTATATGAATAAGCTATAAGCTAAAAGCTTAAATTCCAAAATATCAAGTATTCTGAAATAGAAAAGCTAAAAGCTAGTAGATCTAAATGATTAAGCTATTTCAATAAGACTAAAAAAACTAAATTAAAAGGTTTTGAAAAAATAAGATAAAAAGAACAAATAAGTTAGAAATAAGCTAATTAAATAAGCTACTAAATAGCTTAATTCAATAACTAAGGGAGAGAAAAAATCAAAAATAAGCTAGGCTTATTTTCGAATATATAAGCTTAAAATCAAATCGAATAAGCTATATGAGCTTGTCCGAATAAGAGATAATAAGCTTTTGCAGCATAAAGCCAAAATAGCTTAAATAGAAGAGAAAAGAAAAATAGAAGGATTAGAGAAAGAATCAAGTCACGTAACATCTTCAATAATCTTATCTTTCATTAATAAGCTAAAGAGTGGATTACAATAAAAACCTAAATAAGCTATAAAAGCTTTTACAATTATTCCTAAAATAAGCTAACATTAAAAAATGGGCTACTTACTACTATCTTGAGAGGAAAACTAATTTATCCAAAAAACTACATAAATCTAACACTACTTACACTCAATTTTTCTAAATAAAAACTATTCTTAATCGTTATTGCTTGCATAATTTATAACCAAAAAGGAGGGAGGTAGAAACAGTCCTTTCCAGAAGCAATCAATGAGAGCCAGGAACGCAAGGGCAAAGAGTCTTTTCGAGAGGAAAGCGTGTGAATCATTGGCTAGAAGTTCTGTACGCGTCAAAAAAATAGCCAGAGAATATTAGATCTGATCACAATCAACGAAGGCACGTGCCCCTTTTATTTGCTTTTAAAGAACGCATTATACTTCAATTCATTTCACTCGTTCTCCCCTTTTTATTCCTGTGTAGAATTTTGATAAGTATGTGCCACGTGTCAAAATTTAATTGTCCTAAAAAAAGATAGTGGGGTGACAGTGGGGGATCACGCGCTATTGTGGAATTAATTTAGGCGAGTGTATGGCAGACGCCAAGTACACAGCCAACTTCTTCAGTATATCTAAACTAGATCTTAGGCCGAATCTGTTTTTGGGCCTTGTGATCTCACTCTTTGCTTCAAACTTGGCTTGAGATTCATGGCTGGACTTTTATAAAAGGTATTTAACTCTTGAGCTTTGATAAGTATGGGTCGACCCAACCCATATAAATGGCGTCAGGTCGCCCAATAAGACATGAAGGCACCGTCGGACTCGTAATCTCGTGCTCTTTCTGATAGAGTGCTCGAGAAATATTAACGACTTTGTCTTGATCTCGAAAAATAAGCAAGCTTGATCGAACCGAACCCGAAAATTGTCGTTTTTGCTTTGTTTTCAATGCTTAATACCTACAAGACATAAAAACACAATACAAACATATTTGCAATAAAATTATTCATATTTTAGTGTTTTTAGTCTGTTTTATGGTGCTTTCCGGGGTATAAATGATGTGTGTTTAAGCACACATCAATACACCCAGATGAAGAACTTGATTTACTTGTTTTGAGTCTTCCAGAACTGTTTAGTTGTTACACACTTCCGTTTCATGTTCTGGATCATATACCCTTGACGTCGACACATTCTGCGAAGTGCACCTGGAAGATGATTGTACTTGCTAGAAATTCATCGTTTGGAGTGTGGAGTCATAGATGTAGTTGTGGTTGGGAGTGGTACAGTGTCCGTCAATTCCTAAGTAATATTCTTATCTGAAGATAAGATTGTTCTAGGGGATCTAGTGTGTGGAATTAGTTCTGTGTCTCCTTAGTCCTTAGGTCTCCAAACTACCATCTCACCTTTTTCTCTCATCTACTCTCGTCATTTTGTCATCATCATCATCAACATGCTCTGGATTGTCCTTATCACTCCCGGGCTCTATCCTATCCACAGAGTCATTATCATCTTTTTCAATTTCAGCCATCTTTTGTTGTCTTTTGATTATCTTTAATGATTTTTGTGGTAAACTAGATTCTCCAACAATCTGCTTCCTCTTCTTCCCCTAAGGACTAGCAGTAAGGGTAGGTGTCCTATAGGCTCTAAGTGTAGACCTATGTGTTCCTTGGGTAGAAACAACCCCCCCAGGTTGTGTTGATTCAATTGGAACATTACTTCCTAATACACGTCTCATACTTCCGTAATGTCATCAGTGGCCGGATTATTCTGTTATAAACGCATCCAAATCAGCATCCCCCGTACACGCGCATCCCTGTAGTGTACGCACTAACCAATGGAAATTTATCTTTGATAGAATGATTAATACTCTTCACTCGTTAGAAATTTCTAGGACATTTCTTCTTTAATCAGAATTATGAGCTTGATGAATCGAGGATATTGGATGGCTTCTTTCTTTTGTTTCACATTATTCATGAAATCCCACCATAGAAGAGCAGCTAAATAAACATTTTATAGTTGATCACGGCATGAAACATTTGAAGAATATTGATCTTGGTTTGATCATGTCTAGATGTACAGTTGAGCTAGATTCTCCGTGTAGAAAGCGCTCACTTTATCAACAACACCTTGATAGCCAACCCTGTTCATGAAAACTTCAATAGTCTCAATGTTGACTGGTGCGACAAATGTATTTTTAAGAGTTTCCACTAGAAACTAAAGAATGTCTCGGAACATATCCACAGTATAAACAAACTATTAAGTATTCAGCATAAACTTGATCATTTCTTCAGGACCAGGTACTTTGCTAACCGTCTCGTAAAATTTGTTGTAAGTACCAACAGGAACTCATCATGGTAGTTAAAGCATCAACTGAGCTGGATGATTCAAGTGGACATTCTGCCCCCACGATCTTGCATTTATGAGAGCATGGAATACTCTGCAACACCACATAATTGTTGCATCTCCCGATCTTATGAAATCTTGGAACAAGTTGAGCAGCTAGAATTACTTGTTGAGCCATGTAGAATACTGTATGATGACATAAAGTGATTAGTGAAATGAGATAAAGTTTATGTAATACACATTTATATAACATTTTTGTCTCTTTCCACTCTGTCTATTTTTATATGCTAATGTTGATTATTTTCTTTCTCATGTGCCAATTCTTTCTTTTTTGGGCACATGCTATACGCTTTATTCGTCTTTTTCTTTTAATCTCATTTTGTATGCTCTGGAATTTCTTTTTTGATCATACTTTGATTTGCTTTTTCACGTATGGATTTTATCTCTTTCTATTTTGAGTTTCCTCACCAAAAAGCATTTGTGAAGTAATACTCTTTCATGAATAATAAAAATATACTCTGATTTTGAAAATACCAATTTGGCAAAACACAAGTTTGTGACAACCATTTTAATAAGTCCAAGAGTATAAATTTATATTCTTAAAAACATTTAGTGAAAGAGTACCACTTTCTGACACAATGATACGTGTTTTTGATTTAGAAATTAAGATAAGTTTTCCAAAACGCAAGTTTTTCAAAGATGTCTAAAAACAATGATTATACAACCAACCTAATAAAACAATAACTGGATGGTCACTAAGCCACTCACTCCTCATTCTATTCATTGCGGAAAACGGCCAAAACTGGACATGACTTAGACCATTTACCTAATTATATACAATAGATAGTCATAAATCACCTTTTGAATGGTTTTTGAAACAATCTTTTTCAAAACTTTTGAACTTTTCCTTTTGATAAAACATGAGAAACTTTATGATCACAGACAGTTGAAGCACCATTTGTATTTCCACTTCATGTTTCATTTTCATGTTTTTGAAATCATTGATCACTTGACTAAAAATTTTTGTTATACAAAACCTAATCTTATATACGATATTTGGATAGTCAGTAAATTGCTCAATCCTCATCCTGTTAAACTCAGGAAACGGTCGAAACCGGACACAATCTTCACCATTTGATCTATTTATCAATATAAAATATAATTATGTAACAAAATTTATCATTTGTTTTTGTAAGATGCCATTTTGTTTAACAATTAAACCCATTTGAGTCTTTTTTTTTTTAAATTTTGGCCCATTAATAACCTTGTATGAAACCCAATCTTAAAAGCCCATTGTTTCTTACGAAACCCATTGATTAAGCCCAAAATATCATTTACGAAACCCATTTGGCCCATTACTGTTCACGAAACCCTTTTGATAACCTGTTACGAAACGCTGAAATAATTACTTTCGTAAACATATTTGCCAATTGAAAAATGATATCCTGAATATTTTTGACTTGTTTTCAGCTTATTTATTATCTTATTAACAATTTAAGCTTATGCTTATGTCCAAAAGCAATTTTTCAAAGATACAAAACCTATCATCGTTACGAAACCTAATGAATTTATTCCACAAATGATACTTTCAGTAATCAATCAATCCAATCTGTCACTGGCATAATTACATTTTCCTCAATCAAATTCACTTTTTAGTCACTTTGCATATTTACGAAACCCTAGATCTAAACGAAACCTATTTCTGTCAATTAATATTAACAATTAAGCACAAATAATACAAATAGGACACGTTTTCTTACGTTTTGATATCACAGAGAGTCAAGAAAACAATTTGGATCGTTATTTTCTTTGTTACGAAAGCTCAACGTAGTTAGAGAGTTTACGAATCCTTTTTATCAATTTACGAGTGAAAAGGTCGCGTATGATGAAATGTTGTATTTAACTTCCTAATATGACTTCCACTTTTGGCATTTATAGTCTTAAGTTTTTTATTCCATTACGGGTTTTTTTAAAAAGTTCCTTACGTAAGCTCTTTTTACCCTACGAAAGCTAATTTTTTGAAATTGACATTTTAGATCCTCGAGTTTCTTTCGTAAACATTAAACACGCATACGAAAGTTCTTCTTTTGCACATTTACACTTTTAGTCCTTGTAATTACTTTTGTATATCTTTGTGATCCCAAAAAATTTCATAACTCTCCCTTGGAGTTAGACCACTTTCCACATCAAACCTTTTTTGAATTGTTTTTTAGTTAAGTTCCTATTTTACTTAAAAAATTATAACTCCCCCTCGAACAATTGTCCATTTTTGAAATTTCTTTCTTTTGAAAACTTTGTTCAAAAAGAAGTTATTTTTGCTTTTGAGAACACACTTTTATTTTCTGATGATGATTTGACTGAAAAATTTATAACTCCCCATCAATAAAATATCTAATTAAAGAACTTTATCAAAAGATAGTTAATTTTTCATTCTTGAACATTCTTGAGAAGATGTTTGAAAACTACGAATTTCATAACTCCCGTTCGAATAAATGTCTAATTAAAGAACTTATTCAAGAGATTGTTATTTCTTGCAATTTGCACACTTGAATTTTTCAAACTTGATGATTTTTGAAAGATGTTTTTAAAAGAAATCATTTGTTTGTGAATGGATTTTGATTACAAACCACATAATATTAAGTAGTGTAAGTGTTTTTATTTTAAGTTTAGTGTATTTATTTAATAGGGTTTTAAGTAAATATGTAATAAATATAGTTTTTATAAAAAAAATATATAAATAACACACACACACACACAAATACACACACACACACACACACACACACACACACACACACACATATATATATATTTCGAAATTATATAAAAAAGTATATATATAATTAAGGGGTGCTTGTAGGCCGGTTATTAAAAAAGAGAAAAAAAAGGAAAACCAATTTGAGTGTAATTAGGAGACTAGATATCTATAAATACAAAATCAAGGAAAACCCTAAATCATTTTTTTTCTCTCCATTGTTCTTGTGATCGGCTGAAACCCCAAAGAAGAAGATTTTTTTTAATCAAGATTGAAGGTGTTGATTCGTGTGTAATCGGGTGAAAGGTTTAGGTATGATTTCAATTAAGTTCATGTTTAATTTTTTTCTTATAATTAGTAACATTAATTGGTTGAATTAGGGTTTCATTAAAATTCAGTAAGTATGTTAAGATGATCATTAGTAATCAATTAGGGTGTAATTAATGGCTATTGCCAATGATTGCTACTAATGATTGGTCCAAATATGATTTCATTGGATCCAAGAAATATCAAGTGGCTGTGAAGTGTCATAACTTGGTCATACAGATAGATTTTATTGATTTTCTTAAGCCTAAAAATAACTACAGAAAGTCTAATTTCAAACCCCATTGGTTTCATGAATTAAAAGTGAGTGGAAGTCAGTCAAAATAATTTTACAAGATTCGTTGTCGAATCTAAGTTTTTAGGGCAATTCTGGTTTGTGTTTGTGAGGTCAAAAACCATATCAAAACATCTTTTTAATTTATTGGATTGCTATTGTAGCAAGTTCATGATGTGTATGATTTTTTAGAATTTTCCTAAGTGTTTAAATGGGTCTGATCAAGCTAAACTTTTTGATGATTGAATCAGATCCGAATTTGAGTACTTTGTAATGTTGAATTTTTATAAAATAGTTAGGCTCAATATTATTTTTTCTAAAAAATCACAGTAGTTCATAACCCATTGGGAAGATAGGGAATGAAAGGATAAAAGTCAATTTTGATGATTTAGTATTTTATTTGTGGTCATAAAATGACTACAAAATTCTGTCGAAAAACTGAAAACTCGAATAAGGGATTTAAGAGTATTAGGGTATAAGTACGTATGAGAAGTATGGTTACAGGGTTTAAAAAAACATAATATAAACTTGGTAAGTCCATCAATTGATTGGTACATTTCGTTCTTTGGCTAGGGCATTAAGCCTAATCGCGTGTAACATGTGTTTATTTTTGGTGTATCTTTGATTTTCAAGAATTATGTGAAGTAGTTGTGCATCAGGTGAGTTTCATAGTCCCATTTTTATGTTTTTCTTAGGATGGAAATGATGCAAATGTTTTGAAATTTCATTGCGTGATTATTTTGTTTTTAAATTTGCTATGGACATTACATGACTATATATGACTATAGGTGATACATTTGATATTGATTAAGATCGATGAGACGCCTACACAGTGTTATTGGGTATTGATTTTGGATCGGATGAGTATGCTACTCATGTGATTTGTGATATTGATTTGGGACCCGGATGATAAGTTACTCCAATGGGATCGGATGAGGTATACGCCTACCCAATGTGATAATGCTTTGTGATACATTTCTGGATGAGCTTGGTGCTTATAGTGTCAGCTAATTCTAGCCACGAATGCTAAGTTAAGTATGTGGTATTTTGATTTGATTTTGGTTGCATGTTGGCATAAAAGTTCATGATAGTTCATTTTGTCCTAATTTGTTTTTGGATAAATCACAGTAAAAGCGGTATTATTGCGTGTCTAAAACCATGACTCTCACCAACATTATTGTTGACGTTTTAAGCATCATTTTTAGGTGAGCGTCTTGAGGAAAGTGAAGTTAGGAAGATTGGCTAGTGAGACCGTAGGCTTGCATGCGGAGTTATCTCATAGTTTTCATTTCGTACTTGTTTTGGATTGATACTTAAATGTTTTAGGTTTTGGGATATTTTGTTTATGTCTTTGTATTGGAGTGACTCTTTTACCTCAATACAAGACCCCTTTTTTTCTTGTGTTAGGTATTGTCTTGACACTTGTTCCAATTTCCGTTTAATAATTAATGTTTAGTCTCGTCAATTGGTTTGACGAACCATTGTGGTGTGATGATACCCATGACGATACGCGTCAGTTGTTACGCTTGCGGGTGTGACAGATTGTATCAGACCAATGGTTATAGAGGAATTAGGTGGTTAGACCTAAACGATAACCCAGGAGTCTTCATATAGTTTGCATAATAGGAATCGGTGTGTGTATATTTCATATACTTTTCATTTTCATTTTTTCTTTTTGAGTTTTTATCTCGACCTAAAAAACTGTCAACTCAATTATCAGACGATCCAAAGAAAGAAGAGGAACAAAGGAGGAAGGGTATATAGAGTCGCAAAAGGAAACAAAGAGGTCGACTCAGATCTCTTGTCGGATGCTCGTAGTAGGCCTGGACCCACGGAGTCGGGTGAATCTTGCAAAAGCAAAGTCAAACCCAAGCGAGGCCCAGCATAAGTTTATCTCGTCTTTTACCTCGACACGTTGCTATCGAAGATTTCTTTCGTATATTACGTCTTTTAGGCACTTCGAGACCGTCGTTTTCTTTCTGTCGTTTTCAATTTTATTTTTATATAAATAAATATTGCTTGGATGTAGCATTATTTCTATGTTATATTGGAATCGTTTAAGATGTGAAATTTGGTATATGTGCATATATGTACGTTATCATTGAGATGTGTAGTCTTGGAAGTAAGTACACGTGTGAAAGGAGCACTTATAAATATGGGTGGCATAACATAATAAAAAAGGCATCACACACGAAGACTTGTGACCATGATTGCATTACTTGTGTTTGTTTGTTAATTGGTAGTGTTAATGATTGTTGCATTATGTGCTTGTATTATGAATTGTTTATGAAATAGTAAGTTTCCCCTTTCAATCTATCGCTTGCGATACCCCCATATCATGTTATTATTATTATTTATTACGAATAATGATTTCGTTCGTCTGCTCATTATCTGCTCGGATATATACCCTCAATTTAGCATTCTATTGTTCGTTACGCAGTGTCGGTATGGGGATGATCTACTTTTCTATCTGCTTCTTGATGAAAATTGGTTGTTTCCGGATCTGCTTCTTTTGGATATTGTACGATTACATTGTTCCTTTCGTGGTACTTGATTACTCGTATGAGTATCAAAATTTTCTTTTAAGCACTAATTGTTCCTAACATATTAGTGCGGATCATTACTCCGTTCTTTATATATCCTTTGGTTTTCGTAACATGTTGTGGCATGTTAGTACCGACGCTTTCAATTGATGTTCTTTCGAATCGTGAGTACGGATGAGTCTTACGTTCTCTTTTGGTTCGTAATGTCTTCTATGAATTTCTCTTGTCATGTTCGTTTCAACTGTTAAAACTGACTATATGGTTCTTTTAACGTCCCTAGTTTCGCTTTCAAACAATAAATTGTGTTATAGAGTCTTTACGGTATTTGTACATCCCTTTTGTATTATAAGATGGTTTCTTTATGAGATAATAAATTATTAAATAATTGATGTCAAGTTATGAAAAAAAACTTTGTTGAAGTATATCTTGATGTTGTTTGGGGAAAACTATTCTTAGAAATGATTTTAATGAAAACTTGAGATAGCTCTTTTATATGTATTGTCCTCTTTATTTTAAATGAAAAATGCGTTTTACAAATGATGTTTTTATGAAAAACAATGTGATAATTGGTTGAGTTTCAAAACTATTTTTAAAGAATAATCTTTACATCTTTTATAAGTTATCTTTTTGATAATTTTATTTTAGAAAAGTATGTTTAAAATGATTAATATGGTAAAATGAGATAACCACTTTTTATAACTACTCTTGTTTTTTTTTATGAAAACCAAGTTTAAAAACGGAATTTTTTTTATTAAAAAGATTATATTTAAATTGATTTTTTTTTATATTTAAAATGATTTATTATTAAAAACGTCTGTCTCTTTATGTTTCAAATGAATATTTAAAAAATATTAATTATGTTGGTTCTTTCAGAGTAAAGTCGATTATTGGTATAAGAATTCTATCTTTCGTATTTATCAATCTTGATACGTATCATTATTCAATATGTGTTCCTTTTGACTTGGTACGCTTTGTTGACTCTTTTGTTTGCATTTTCTATCGGTATAGATATTCTATCCTTTCGTTTAAAGATACTATGTCATTTGATCAACATCTAATTGCATGAAGTGAAATCTCTTATATGGTATTTAGCCTTCGATTCAATATTCATTTGCTACCAAATTCTCTATTTCGTAACCCTTAAAAAGTTCATTTGATAAACTTTTTATTCGACCAAGTCATTCTCATCTCAGTGGGAGCAACCTGTGTTGTTCAACATAATGACCGGTTCATTTTCTTCGAATGTGCATATACAATCTGAAGTTTCACAAGCTTACCACCAAGAATCACCCCCATATGATGTGGCTTAAAAGCACATCATTTAAACCCCGGAATACACTATAAAATGGACTAGGAAACAAGCTTTTGAAACTAATCTTAGCCCCAAAAAAACTAAAACAATGACAGAACCCGTGAAAAATCTAAAATAATCAACGCTTCATATTAACCGCATTTTAATTCTCACAAAAAATTACCCATACAACCATGACTGTAACATCTCCCTTTCAATCAACGGCTCATATTCATTTCTCTCCTTTTTCACTAGCATTAATGTAAAACAAAACCTCCAATATTCAGCATTAAATGAAAAGTCAAGTCAACAAGAACAGTCAACTCAACTTTCAACATTCATTACTTTTAGTATAAATACAATTCCAATGTAACAATCGCATAAACCATAAAAAAATAATTCTTCAAACCAAACCATTAACATCTTATCCCCTAAATTCAAATCTAGAGGTCAAGAATAATGTGACGAAAAACAAGATGTAAATTTATTCACAAAACAAAGAATTATGCCCAAATCCTGATCATTATCGTATGAATCAACTCATTATGAGTGTAGAACATCAATTTTTTCAGGTATAAATCTCAGTTAATTTTATAAAATGTGATTACTTAATATGTTATTTTAATGGCTATAGTTTATGTGTTAATGATATTAAACTATGAAAATCATCTTCCATTTTTAATGCTAAATGGAAACTCTAAAATAACTTCATTCTAATGTTATTAAATCATATATGATTTTAGATTATATATCAATGGTTTTTTTTACAATATTATGAAACCAGATAATCAATGTTTTCTAACTATAGTTATAGATTTTTATGTTAGAAACGATAAAATCGTCTTATTCTTGAAACCAGATATTATTGGTTTTTCAAATTTAAAATCAATATAATTAAGGATATTTCAAAAAATATAATGGCTTAAATTAGAAAAGTTTTGAGAATATTAAACATTTACATAAAAAACTGAAAATCCTTTTGAAACTATAACACAAAAAACTCTCAAAAAAACAAAACCTTCACCATTGAGCATTAAAAGAAAAGTAAGTCAACAAGAACATTCAACTCAACTTTCAACAATTACACTTTAGTATAATACATTTGATTGTAACAATTTCAGTAATTTCATATAATCCCATGAATCAAATATCTTCAAAACAACCATTAACATCTTATCCCCTAAATTCAAATTTCTATAGTAAGATATGTGACAAAAAACAAGATGTAAATTTAATATCAAACAAGAATTTGCCAAATCTCATTAAGACGTCAAATGAATCAACCTCTTTAGTTATGGAACATCATTTTCAAGGTAGTCTTCATAGTTAAATATAATTTATATGTTATTACTAACAGGTTAATTTTAATTGTGCTATATTTATGTGTTAATGATATTAAACTATGAAATTAACTTCATTTTAAATGTTATCGAAACTCTTAAATCAGCTTCATTCTAATGTAATCAATCATATATATTTTAGATATCAATGGTTTTATAATATTATGAAAACCATAATCAATGTTTTCTAACTACATGTATAGATTTTTTTTAATGTTATGAAACATAAAATTAATTCTTATTCTTAACCTTAGATATCAATGGTTTTTCAAAATTTTAAAAATCTATAACTATATCTATCTATATATATAACCTAATATAAAACACTTGCTTTTGAAAAAACTAATCTTGACCAAATAATCTAGAGAATGACAACTTGTAAAAACAAAAATAATCACGGCCTGAACAACATATAACAAAACCCTCCAGTAATTAACGAAAATCATTTCATGCAGAACTCTTAAAACCGAAAACCATTAATGTTAAAAAAATAATAGTAACGTTTTGAACAACATTAATGTTAAAGAATTTTAAACAAACTCTTTTGACACTACACCTGTACTTACCATCATCATTTAATTTGAGTCAACGAGGTAATTACATAAAGTCCTAACCGAAAATTATTAATGTACAAAATTATAAGAACTTTTTTTAAAAACATTAATGTTCAAACATAAAACCGAAAATCTTTTTGACATTTTTTTTCAAACATTCATTTTTTTTAATCAGTTTTAATGATAAAATCATTTTCAAAGTTATCTACTAAATTTGAATTAATTCAAATCAACCATAACTTATGTAAATTATAGCCAATAGTTCAAACAATAAAACACAATAGCCAACAAGTATCAAAATGCCAATGTTTTTTCTAATAATACCTTAAAACTCGCCGCCTAACAGGCGGGCCTTGAAACTAGTTGCATATATGTTTGTATTGTGCTATTATGTCTTACAGGTACAAGGGATTGAAAACGGAGCAAAAACGGAGATTTTCGGACTCGACTCGATCAAGTTTGCTCATTTTTCAAAGTCAAGACAAAAAAATCTAGAAAAAAACAACGAGCACACAGGCAAAACATGACAAATTAAGACGTAACATTGGATTATATGCTCGAAAAAATTAATCCAACGATTCTGGTTCCCGCTCCAGACTCGACCCGTTCCACCTTGAACGGTCGACCAAGTTCACTAATTTTGATTGATAGGGGCAAGTAAAAAATAAATCTGGCCCAGTTAAACCAACCCATTAATAGAACTGAAATGCAAATTATTACACCATTGGAAGCAGCCGGTTTGGTTGAGGCGCTGGTATTGTGTGCGAGAGGTGCTAGGTTCGAATCCCACTCTTGCAAAATTTTAATATTTCCACTTCACCCGCCACGCAAGCAGTCCAGTCAGCTTCAACTGCCAACCAGCAGCCCTGCCACGAGACAATGCAGCTGGCATCAACTAATGATTGTTAATGATTGTCGGCACATGATCCAAGGATAATTATGGCATTTTTATTGCCAGATGATTGCTACTAATTGATTGTTCCAGATATATTTCGTGGATCAAGAAATATTAAGTGGTTGTAATGGTTGTTATTGTGCTGAATGGGAGGTAAATGGGACCAAAACGCCCTGACCCCCATTGGCTATAAAAAGATCAGTGCAGCTTCATTCGGGGGATTCTATTCTCTTTCCCTTGTTTCTCATTTTCACCTAGTAGTTTAATATTAGTTTATGGAGTATGAGTAATTTAGCTTATTAGTTTGCTTATTGTAAAAGCTTTTATAGCTTATTTAGCTTATTGTAATCAACTCTTATAGCTTATTTTATGAAGATGAAGATTATTGAGGATGTTACTTGAGCTTATTCTTTTTCTAATCCTCTATTTTCTTTTCTTTCTTTTATATTTAAGCTTATTTTGCTTATTGCTAAAGCCTATTATCACATAAACAAATAAGCGCTCTATAGCGTATTCATTTGATTTTTAAGCTTTATATATTGAAATACGCTTACTTATTTTTGATTTCTATTTTGTCCCATCTTTTCGAATAAGCTTTTTATTAGCTTATTCGAATAGCTTTGATAGCTTATTAGCTTATTTCATGTTTTATTTTTAGATCTAGCTTATTCCATTTAGTTTTCAAATAGATCTAGTTTTTATAAAAGTTTTTAAAATAGCTTATTAGTCTAGATCTTCTAGCTTTTAGCTTTTCTATTTTAAAATACTAATAGAGTTTTAACTACATTTTTTGTCCTTGTGGTTTTTATTTTTTACCGATATAACGGTTGTGGTTCCCAATAGTTTTAAAATGTAAACGGATCTAGTCCAGTTATTGGTACGATCCAGTAACACTTTGGTCAATTTTCGCTTGACCTATAGTTTGACCAGTTAAAGAAACATAATGACAAAGGGGGGTTAGATTTTTAGTTTATTTTTCACATAGTAGTTGTCGTGTAGTTTTAGGAGTAGGAGTAGTATAGTTTAGCTTATTTTGGGATTATTGTAAAAGCTTATTGAAGCTTATTAGATCTAGCTTATTGTAACTCTTTAGCTTATTAATGAAGAAGTTTATTTCAAAGGTTGGTGTTTTCTTTAGCTTATTATTTATGCTTATTCTCTTGTCTTTTTCTTATTTCTTTTTAGATTATTTCTAAATATGCTCATGCTTATAGCTTATTTTTGGATCCGATCTCTTAAGCTTATATTCTAAGAAGATACTTCCATGGCTTATTTATAGTGTTTTCGATTTAAAGCTTTTTGAGTTAGCTTATTCTAGCTTATTTTCGATTGCTTATTTTTTAGCTTAATGTTTTTATCTTATTTTTCCAAAACCTTTTAATTTAGTTTTTTTAGTCTTATTGAAATAGCTTAATCATTTAGATCTACTAGCTTTAGCTTTTCTATTTCAAAATACTTAATATTTTGAAATTAAAGTTTTTAGCTTATAGCTTATTCATATTGTCTAACCATTGTTTGAATTATGATTTGATGGAAACTCATTCTACCTCTTTGACGTGAAGCTTAAAGGTCTTTTAAGATTATTTCTTAAATAGAGTTTTAAGCTTTTTAAGTAGTTATCTAGCTAATTAGTGAATAAAGTTCATACCTTTACTAGCTAATTAGTTATTTAGATATTAATCAAGTTTTAAGCTTTAGATTTTAAATAAGTTTATTAGATCGGGTGGTTTTTAATTCGATTTGGTTCATCATTCGGTTCTAATCCTCTTTCTCTTTTCAATTTTAGTAGTTTAGATTTATTTAGCTTATGATGATTATGTTTGCTTATTTGTTGATTAATATGCTTAGTGAGTAGATTTTTTATATGCTTGTTAAGTGATAAATTGTTTAGTGAATTAAGTGTGATTAATATAAAAAGGAAAATATTGATTAGTGATTTTTATATTACTTAGATTATTGTCTTGGTTATTCGAGCTGGCAAAAGGCGTAAGAAAAACTAGGCATTAATTTAGTAATCGATATCTTAATAAAAGTTGTTTTCAATATAAGCCAACGTTGTGAGAAGATAATTTTCTAGAAAGATATTGATTCATCGATAAGGACTTAATTGTATATTTAATTCACACTTAAGGATCTAATCAATTCTCGTAGCAAGCATATCTTTTTATATAGTTCTTTTCATTTAATTGTTTAGCTTATTTGTTATTTAGTATAATCTAGTTTAGTAGTTTTTAAAATATAGTGTTAAATCAAAAACAAAAATTAAAAGACATTCGAGCATCAAATGAAACGCTTTCGTAAATTTTAAATTCATCTCTCGCTGGGACACGACATCTAGATGATCTATTATTACTTTTTCTAAAGTAATTTTTATCCGACGTGATTACTATATTATATTACTCGACTAGTCTTTCGGGAAGAATCAGTTTTTGGCGCCATTGCCGGGGAGAGGTGTACGATCTACACGTGGTGTTTGAAGTGAATGCCTTGAAGATCCTTTCTCTTTTGAAAGTTTAATTTCGTACTTATAAAAATAAAAATCAATATATATATATATATATAATCTATTTCTATTTTCTTTTATATAAAAATTTTAAAAATACCAAAATTATTTTTATTTTATTTTATTCTATTTTCTATATAAAAAAACCAAAAATATTTTCCAATTCTATTTTATTTTCTCTTATATATATATTAAATATTTTCTTTATTTTCTTTATAAAAATCCAAAAATATTTTACATTTCTACTTTCTTTTTCTTTTTCTTTTTATCTTTATTATATATACATATAAAAAGTTTCAAAAATATTCTCCTTTATCCTCTTATTTCTTTTAATTCTTATCTTCTTTACCCTCTTATCAGTTTAATTCTTTATCTGCTATGTCTTACTCGGAAGCTTTAAATGAGCAACTGGCAAAACTTTCCCGAGCTTTGAACCAAATTGAAAGACAAATATTATCTGGCCAATATAATTGCTCATGTTGTGGGGGTCCCCGAAATGGTGGAAATTGTCCCGGGTGTAGAATTGTAGGGACGGGAAACGGGTTTGTCTTTGACCAAAATCCTTATTCCTATAATGAAACACCTAATTTCTTTAACCAACCTTCGCAACACCCGATTGAGACATACTCGTGTGAGAATTGTGGAGGCAGCCCTCACCCGGGCTTTGATTGTCAAACATGGAACACACCCAACTATGATCAGGGTCCCTGTTACAATCAAGATTTTGGTTATCACCAACCTCCATGCTTTTCTCTGAGTCAGCCACAACAGTTGACTGTTGTGAGGTCTGTGGAGGTCCCCATTATAGCTCTGATTGTCAAACCAGGAACCAGCTTGTCTATGAGCCTAATCCTGGTAACGATTATGACTTTCCTTAGTTTGACCAACCTCCACAGTACCATATTGATCCGTCGCCCCCTCAAGAGTTAGATTCTGAAAGTCATTTTATGTGTTCACACAGGGATACTAACCGTATTTTAGAGGAACTTCTTAGGACTCTAAAACCCAATTCCCCTGTAGGAGAACCTGAGGGGAGTGACGATTACACAAAGGTGACTTATGACAAGGAGCAATATTTAAGTGATCATTATACCGCTCATGTCACAACTCCTGCATACACACCATCCATATCGTTCTTAGCTACCATGGAGCCTTTAGACACCTTCTTAATGGGGGATGAGGTTATTAGCACTATTCCCAAAAGCGAAAATGACGAATTCATAAAGTCTAGTGTTGATGATCTTGTCCCAATCCCAAGGGAGTCTGAGGTGACATCTGATAGTGATTTAAAGTGTGATATGCCTGCTACTACACCTTTGCCCACCACTGATGTTAGGGAAGAAAATTTAGATATCAACTTACCTTTAGGAGAGCATTTAGACACCCTCTCAACGGGGGATAGGGAAATTGACTTCGATCCTAGTAGGGACATAGAAGAACTAGAACATTTACTAGCCGATGATCCAGTCTCAGTCCCAAGGGTGATCGATGAACCCTTAGGTAATTCTGATTCTATATATAGATCATTTGATGTGACTTATTCAAATCCACTATTTTACTTTGATGATAATTTCACATTAAGAATTGACAAAAAAAATTTGATGATGACTTTGAGGATTTGTGTAGTTTGGACCCCCTTAAGGCAACACCTTTACTTGATGAGTCCATCATACTAGTCATACCACTTCCCGATCCTAAGCAGATTTGCTTAAGGAAAGTGGAAAAATTTGATTGTTTCTTCTCCCTGACACAATCGGGGGGAATGATGTGGGTGATGGAGAGACCTTCTTATATATTTCCCCATATGCCATCACCCCGTCCTGCTGCATACTCACCAAAGGAGGTGATGTATCGCTTTTACCATCCTTGCCTCACATCGGGTGATGGATTTGACCCTGAAAGTAAAAGTAAGTAACACTAGAGTCAAGCTAGAGACTGGAACAAAAACAAGCGCTTCTCGGGAGGCAACCCGTGTTCTCTTCTTCTTTCTATCTTTCTTAGTAATAATAATATATTAGTTTAGTAGTAGTATTAGTAATGAATAAGTGTGGGGGAGTGCTTCTCTCCTTGTTGTGTTTTGTGGGTGCCCATTTTTGCTTGCAGGACTCCCTATGATCTTGAAGACCTTCGTGCTTGTTTTCAATCCTCCAATCACGCGGTCTCCGATCATCTTCATGTTTATATCCTGGGAATCCTTAATCCTGATCATATATATATATATATATATATATATATATGATTTTATTTCCCCTTTCACACTTGGAATTTTTTGCATTTGCCTTTTTCGTTCCTAAGTGTGGGGGTAAAACCTGATATTTTTAAACATTGAGGCCAATGTTCCATTCTAAGTGTGAGGGGGGATTTCCGCCAAAATATGATCTTACCTGTGCCCTGCTGTGTCCCTGGCAACCCCGTTTTGACCTTAGTTTTTGCTTAATTTTATGCTAAAAAAATCTCTTAGTTATTCTTAGATATGTGAATAAGTATGCCCGTAGAACTAGGGATATTTTGACTTAACCAAGTATCAAATTCTAGCTTTCCCCTTAGCTTTCGAGACTAAACGTTTGCTAAACTTTAAAATTTTGCAAAGAATGAAAAATGATAGAGTTAAATATAAGTGAGATGCTAAGCGTGGAGTGGTTGGATCTCTTTAGAGCTCATAGAGGTTAATTATGGATTTTTGCTCCCACCAGCTTAATAAGCGTTATATAATTGTTAAATAAATAAAGTTACTTTGGTTTTTGCGATTCTTAGTTTAAATCCCTTCGTAGAGATTCCTTCTGGTGAAAGTAAGGTACACATCGAGGTTCTGTCAGTGTTGTGGGGAAATAGGCTACTGGGTCTTGTCGATTAGGACGCCCGATGTCTCGGTAGTTAAAAGACCACAGGACTTGAAATTTGGCTATAATAATAATAATGTAATAAACCAAAGCCGAAATAAGACCACTGTTTCTTGTCGGTTAGGACGCCCGATGTTGCAGTCGTTTAAAGGGTGGAAGTAATAATAATAAGAATAATCCGAGACTGATAAAAGTTTACTGGCTCTGTCGGTTAGGACGCCCGATGTGTCAGTCTTCAAAAAGGTCAAGGAAATTACCGAGGTCGAAATAAGACTACTGGCTCTGTCAGTTAGGACGCCCGATATGTCAGTTGTTTCAAGGACCAAGAGATAAAAATGTTACAATAATAATAATAATAATAAAGCCAAATTTCGACTCCAGGGTTATCTAAATAAAGCCTCCGTCTCTGGACTCGTAGTTGAGTTGTTTCAAATGAAATAAGAAGGATAACCCCTAAATCATGCGAAATTAAAACCTTAATGTGGACCTTATTCTCACCATATCGTCTCTTTAGGAAAGGATTTTAAGCTAGTTGTGGTTTAAACCGGTTACCTTTATAATAACAAGGCCTTAATATATATAAAATAAGTGATCTCGTTTCACATTATATTTTCAAAAGAAAATCCTTAGAGGAAATTAGGAATAAGGGAGCGAAAAGTAGCTGCGTTTACACAATTAGCATTTATAAGTAGTGTTAGCATCTAATCTTATATTTAATTGTGATTTCATTTTAAGCTTGGTTTGAGGATTGTGAAAATCAAGGATGACGAACTCCCATTCTTAAAGCTGGCCTTTTAAATAATGTTATTTAATTTTTATCTTAGTTTTTATCTATTATTGAATAAGTGGTTAAAACAGAGGCGCTTTAGAGATAAATGATTTTTGAACCTTTTTAATGAACCTTTTATGTTCTTGTTTGATTGTGAGGGGTCATAAGTTAAGGGGGGTTTTAATTATTTATTTCCGGGCGTGTTTTGTAAACATTGCGTGTGAGACCAACAATGGCTAAGTGTGGGGAAATTTGATGTGTGCTTAAACACACATCATTTGTACCTCGGAAAACACATTAAAACGGACTAAAACAATAAAATATGAGTAATTATCTTGCAAATATGTTTGTATTGTGTTTTTATGTCTTATAGGTACAAAGGATTGAAAACGAAGCAAAAAGGGTAATTTTCGGGTGACTTTCGACGAAGTTTTCACGTTTATCGAGATTCAAACAAAGTCGTAAGAATTCTCCAAATACTCCATTGGAAAGAGCACGAAATTACAAGTCTATCGGTACCTTACTTGACCCCCAAACCTTTCTTTTTTGAACCCTACACGTCCCTTTTTGAACCTTTAGCTTATATGAACCTGAACCAGACCAAAAAGGCCATAAATGGAATTAATCTCCATATATTATAACAACTATGCCTATAGCAGAGTTGGTTCTTGGGGCTTCCTTAGAGTATTACTCGGGAGGTCCCGAGTTCGATTCAACTTAGGGTATAGTTGGTAATATCCACGTCAGCATCCACGTGGGCACACGTGGATCTACGTGGCATGCCACGTGGCGGACCCGACCGATGATTGACGGTCAACCACCATTGACCGGTGGTCAACGGTGGTCCGGCACCATTGACCGTCGTTAACCACTACCGTTGACTGCCGCCATTGACCACAGTTGATCGGCGTTGACCGGTCGTTGACCTGCCACGTGGCGTGCCACGTCATGGCGGTTGGCCAATCAAAGGTTTCCACGTGGCACTTCTAATCATTAGTACGAGGTTCTATGCAGGTGTCAGGTGTGGATACAAGGTGGCGGTTCGGGTACGAGGTATAGGCTCCTTTAGTGGTTCGGCAGGCTCGGAGGTTGGCTTGGGCACCCGAGCGAACAAAGGAATGTTCTAGGTGGACACGTGGGGCTCATTGATTGGTAGATCCAGCTGTTTATAGCTGGCATACGAGGTTGTTGTATGAAACAATCATTAGCAATGCAGGAAATTTCCTATGAAGCTTCCTAGACACGCTCCCCTCAAGTAAATTACAAAAATACCTCTAGATCTGGAGCTCTTATTGGTTGGTCACCTAAAATGATGAAAATACCCCCTACTCCACTTGGGCTATTTATTTGGACGAGTAGCAGCTCATTTGGTGTTAGATTTTTAGTTTATTTTTCACATAGTAGTTGTAGTGTAGTTTTAGGAGTAGGAGTAGTATAGTTTAGCTTATTTTGGGATTATTGTAAAAGCTTATTGAAGCTTATTAGATCTAGCTTATTGTAACTCTTTAGCTTATTAATGAAGAAGTTTATTTCAAAGGTTGGTGTTTTCTTTAGCTTATTATTTATGCTTATTCTCTTGTCTTTTTCTTATTTCTTTTTAGCTTATTTCTAAATAAGCTAATGCTTATAGCTTATTTTTTTATCCGATCTCTTAAGCTTATATTCTAGGGAGAATTTCATATATATCCCTATTTTGGTTCAAAATTACATATATATCCAACCCAACTTAAAAATTACATTTAAATCCAATCTAAAACTTAAAATTTCATATATATCCCTCTTTCGTTTTAAAATTATATATATATATCTAATCTAACTTAAAAATTTTAACGAAAATATATGCTACTATAATTTTAAAATTTATCATATATTTTGGGAAACATCATATACTCATCGGTTTGATATGGAAAAGCTCGTGAAGACTATTCGTTACTGCTCTTGTTATGTTGATTTGATTTATTTGAGACTAGTGATTTTTTGTTACGTATTTTGTTGGTTTAAATGCTCGCACACTTTGTTCTCTTTTTTCGACTTGTTCATCTTAGTCCAATGTACATTTTTACAGCAAACATTTTGCGTTAATGGTTTATGCGCAGCATTTTGTGATTAAGCCAATGAACACATATGTAGAGACTATTGTGTATCCCTTAGTTTTTCACTTATTTTTTTGTTCATGTCGATAAAAGATATATAACAATAAATGCACTTGATAGAGAAAGAAATAATGTGCATTAAAAAAAGAGAAAAAAAAGGTTATAATGGGTTTTTTAATCAAAATAATATTGAATATGTATTTAAGGTTTATTTAAATGGTATATTGGACAATATATAATTTTTAAGGTTAGAGCCGAATATAGTTGTAATTTTTAAGTTCGATGGGATACATATGTAATTTGAAACAAAAATAGAGAATCTATAATGTAAATTTTAAGTTTTAGATTGATATATAATGTAATTTTTTAAGTTAAGTTGGACATAAAGTAATTCCCTAATGCTTATAGCTTATTTTTTTATCCGATCTCTTAAGCTTATATTCTAATAAGCTACTTTCATAGCTTATTTAGACTATCTTACTTTATATGCTTTTTGATTTAAAGCTTTTCGAGTTAGCTTATTCTAGCTTATTTTTAATTGCTTATTTTTCTAGCTTAATGTTTGTATCTTATTTTTTCAAAACCTTTTAATTATGTTTTTTAGTCTTATTGAAATAGCTTAATCATTTAGATCTACTAGCTTTAGCTTTTCTATTTCAAAATACTTAATATTTTGAAATTAAAGTTTTTAGCTTATAGCTTATTCATATTGTTTAACCATTGTTTGAATTGTGATTTGATGGAAACTCATTCTACCTCTTTGGCGTGGAGCTTAAGGGTCTTTTAAGCTTATTTTTTAGATAAAGTTTTAAGCTTTTTAAGTATTTATCTAGCTAATTAGTGAATAAAGTTCATACCTTTACTAGCTAATTAGTTATTTAGATATTAATCAAGTTTTAAGCTTTAGATTTTAAATAAGTTTATTAGATCGGGTGGTTTTGTATTCGATTCGGTTCATCATACGGTTCTATCCTCTTTCTCTTTTTAATTTTAGTAGTTTAGATTTATTTAGCTTATGATGATTATGCTTGCTTATTTGTTGAATAATATGCTTAGTGAGTAGATTTTTTTATATATGCTTGTTAAGTGTTAAATTATTTACTGAATTAAGTGTGATTAATAAAAAAAGAAAATATTGATTAGTGATTTTTATATTACTTAGATTATTGTTTTGGTAATCAGCGGGCAATAGCCTAAATTTTTTTTATTTAAAATTTTTCAATTTTTTTTAAAATTTATTATTGTTTTTTGTTTTATTAAGAATAATTTGGCATTAATTTAGTAATCGATATCTTAATAAAAGTTGTTTTCAATATAAGCCAACGTTGTGAGAAGATAATTTGTTAGAAAGATATTGATTCATCGATAAGGACTTAATTGTATATTTAATTCACACTTAAGGATCTAATCAATACACTTAGCAAGCATATCTTTTATTATATATCTCTTTGTTTATTTGCTTGCTAATTGTCATCTAGTTTTCTATAGTTTATTTTTATTAAATTTTGAGTTTGAAACCAAAAACAAAATTAAAAGATATTCAAGCATTAAATTGGAAACATTTTCGTGAATTTCAAATTGATCTCTCGTTGGGACACAACATCCAGAGGATCGAATATTACTTTTCCTAAAGTAATTTTTATCTGACATGATTACTATATATTATATTACTCGACTAGTACGTTTCGTACGAATCAGTTTTTGGCGCCGCTGCCGAGGAGAGTTGTACGATTTTCACGTTTTGTTTCGATGTTGATGCCTTGAAGATCCTTTCTCTTTTGAAAGTTTAATTTCGTACTTATAAAAAAAAAAAAATATATTTTCTATTTCTATTTTATTTTTTTTATACAAAAATTTTAAAAAATACCAAAAAAAAATTTATTTTATTTTATTATCTTTACAAAAATCCAAAAATATTTTCTAATTCTATTTTATTTTTATTTTAAATATATATTAGAAATATTAAAAAAATTATTCGTTATCCTCTCTAGCGTTTAATTCTTATCTCTTTCTCTTCTCTTATTGTTTAATTCTTCACGATGTTCTTTTCCCCATCACCTACACCCTGCGAGGGTAGTGACCTTCTCCTGGGAGAGACCTACACCCTTCTTTCTCATTTTAATGATTCTTAACCTGATTATGAAACATTTTGCTTTGATATTGGAGAGAAGAGTAGTGGCAGTACCACTTCTCATTCTGATCATTCTCTTCCAGAATACGAATCATTCTGTTTTGATGTTGATCATATCGAAGAGAAGAGTAGTGGCAGTACCACTTCTTATTCTGATCTTTATCTTCTTGAATATGAATCGTTTCATTTTTATCTTTCGATTGATCCGTTTCCTCCTGCCAATAGGAGTGATTCTTATCATGAGGAGTTCGCCGATGAACTCGCTCACATCGTAAGAATGGTGGTGGGAGGGCCCACCAGAGTAGATCATTTTTTTCTTGATCTCGAGGACGATCCAGTAGAGTTTGATACTAACTTTTAAGAAAATATATCTGAAACATCCAGCCTACGGATCCTACACTTCCATAACCTTAATGATTTGCTCTTCTCTTATTTGATTGTTACTCTATTTTTTCTGAGACTAATTTCCCTGATCGATCTTTTAGTCCATTTCCTATCCGAATATGAATGACAAAGTTTTCGCTCCCGAAATTCTCTATTATGATGAAGTTTTCTCGGAAGGTGGTAAGATTTGATCCTTATCCTCTCCCTGACTCCAGTCATTATCTATGACGAGGTGAGGGAAGACCGCCATCTTCTGGTTTTCATCATATGACATCACCCCGTCCTGCTGCATACTCACCTAAGGAGGTGTGCTATTCCATCCTACCTCACATCGGGTGAGGATTTGACCATAGGACCTAAAATGAATAACCCTAAGTCAAGAGCATAGACTCAACCAAAACAAGCCTTCTCAGAGGCAACCTGTTTCTCTTCTCTTTCTTAACCTTCTTAGTAGTACTATTATATTATTTTAGTTTTAGTAGTATTATTAAATGAAATAATTGTGGGGGAGTGCTTCTCTCCATGTTGTGTTTTGTGGTTATCTGTTTTTGCTTGCAGGATTCCCTATGATCTTAAGACCATTGCAAGTTTCAATCTTCAATCACGCGGTCTCCAGCTTATTTTCAATGATTATACCTGGGAATCCACAATCCTGATCACATATATATATATATAATATATATATATATATCAATATATATATATATAATAATATATATATAATATATATATTGTCTTCCTCCCCTTTAACACGTGTTATTTTTTTGCATTTTCCTTTTTCGTTCCTAAGTGTGGGGGTAAAACCCGACATTTTTGAACATTGAGGCCAATGTTCGATTCTAAGTGTAGGGGGATTTCTGTCGAAATTGATCATACATGTTGCCTGTCTGTGTCCCACGCAACCCCGTTTTAACCAAAATTTTGCTTTATTTTATTATTAAAAAAAATTGATGATAAAAATATTAGTAATAAGTAGGGTCGTAGGCTAGAACTTGGGAGATTTTTGACTTGACTGAGTATTAAACTCTAGCTTTTCTCTTAGCTTTCGAGACTAAGCGTTTGTTAAACTTTAAAATTTTGAAAAGAACGAAAAATGTTAGAGTTAAATATAAGTTAGATGCTAAGCGTGGAGTAGTTGGATCTCTTTAGAGCTCATAGAGGTTAATTTTGACTTTTTGTTCCCACCAGCTTAATAAACGTTATATAATTGTTAAATAAATAAAGTTACTTTCGTTTTTTCGATTCTTAGTTTAAATCCCTTCGTAAAGATTCCTTCTGGTGAAAGTAAGGTATGCATTGAGGTTCTGTCAGTGTTGTGGGACGCTCCCGGGTCTTGTCGGTTAGGACGCCTGATGTCTTGAAAGCTAAAAGACCACAGGACTTGAAATTTAGCTATAAAAAAATAATAAATAATAATAATGTGCTAAACCGAAGCCGAAATAAGACCGCTGCATCTTGTCGGTTAGGACGCCCGATGTTGCAGTCATTTAAAGAGTGGAGGTAACAATAATAATAATGTTAATCTGAGACTAATAAAAGTTTGCTGCATCTTGTCGGTTAGGACGCCCGATGTTGCAGCCTTCAAAAAGGTCGAGGAAATTTCTGAGGTCGAAATAAGACTACTGGCTCTTGTCGGTTAGGACACCCGATGTGTCAGTTGTTTAAAGGACCGAAGGCTAATATTGTTGCATTATAATAATAATAATAATAATAATAAAGCCAAATTTCGACTCCGGGGTAATCTAAATAAAGTTTCCGTCTCTGGACTCGTAGTTGAGTTGTTTCAGATGAAATAAAAAGGATAACCCCTAAATCATGCGAAATTATAACCTTAATGTGGACTTTATTCTCACCATATCATCTCTTTAGGAAAGGATTTCAAACTAATTATTGTCTAAACCGGGCACCTTTATGATAATAATGACATAATTTATTTGTCACCAATAATAAAAATAAAATTCTTAGAGGATTCAGGAATAAGGGAGCGAAAAGTAGCTATGCATACACAATTAGTATTTATGAGTAGTGTTAGCATCTAATCTTATATTTAGCTGTGATTTCGTTTTAAGCTTAGTTTGGGGATTGTGAAAAGTCGAGGATGTCGAACTCCAGTTTTTTAAAGCCTCTTAGATAAATTTATCTTAATCTTTTTCTTTTATTTTAAAAAGTTGTCAAAACGGGGGCGCTTTCGAAATACATAATTTTTAAGCCTTCTTAATGGACCTTTTCTGTTCTTCTTTGATTATGAGGGGTCATAAGTTAAAAGGGGATTTAATTATTTAATTTCGGGCGTGTTTTATAAACATTGCGTGTGGGACCAGCAATGGCTTAGTGTGGGGAAATTTGACGTGAGCTAAAATACACATCATTTATACCCCGAAAAAAGCTACTAATTGGACTAAAAACATGAAATATGCTTAATAATATTACAAATATATTTGGTTTGTGTTTTTATGTCTTGCAGGTACAAGGGAAATAAAACAAAGCAAAAACGGTGATTTTCGGGTTCGATTCGATAAGTTTACTAATTATTCGAGATCAAGACGAAGTCGGAAAAATTCCCCGAGCACGCCATTGGAAAGAGCGCGAAAATTCGAGTCCAACGGTGCCTTCATCTCTTATTGGGCCGGCCCGACGCCATTTATATGGGTCAGACCGACCCATACTTATTAAAAGAACAAGATTAAACACTTGTTAAATCAAAGCTCAAATGAATGATTCTAGCCCACGTTGGAGAGATGGACAAGTTTTGGCCCAAAACCAAATGATATAACTGGCCCAATGTTATATTAAAATAGAAATGATTCTAGGCCCACGTATGGAATTTTGATATCAAAGGAGTTTGTTTTAGTATTGTGCAAATATGGAGATTCCACTCCACTCTCCTAAATTAAATCAACATAGCGAGTATTCATACCCACTCTCACCCACTCGCTTCCTCTAGTCCAATCAATGGCCAACACTTGGCACAACATTTGTAATAATTTTTGATTCTAAAGATAATGAGGAATGTGTGTATGAAGAGAGGATGCGTTTGTACCCCACGTGACCCCAAATTAAATTCCAAGATCATCACGTGATCCTCCACTATACATCTTTTGGCAAATTGTATCTCGGCACGTGGCATCTCATATTCTCAATTCATAATTGTTATTAACCGAGTAAAATAGGTGTGCGTTTTTAATACGCATAAGAATGTCAACGTGGTGGCTTTTAAATGGAGGAAAAAGGGAATATTAGTTGGCAAGACCACGTGGCGATCGAGACGTATTGTGGATCTACATCTGAAATTTTGCAGGCATTTCGATGTATACAAGGTCAAGCGTTATGGTCTTATGAGCAGCATTTTGTATTAATCAATGAATACATATGTAGATACTATTGTGTATCCATAGTTCAATTATGTTTTTGTTCATGTCGATAAAATATATATAAGCAATATATGCACTTAATAGAGATATGATATATATGTGCGATTATAAAAAGAGAAAAAAAGGTATAATGGTTTTTTTAAATCAAATAATATTTAATATGTATTTTAAGGTTTTATTTTAAATGGGTATTTGGACATATATGATAATTTTAAGTTTTAGATCGAATATATTTGTAATTTTTAAGTTCGATTGGATACATATGTAATTTTGAAACAAAATAAGGATATATATGAAATTTTAAGTTTTAGATTGGATATATATGTAATTTTTAAGTTAAGTTGGACATATATGTAATTTCTAACAAAAAGAGGGATATATATGAAATTCTCCCTATATTCTAATAAGCTACTTTCATAGCTTATTTAGACTATCTTACTTTATATGCTTTTTGATTTAAAGCTTTTTGAGTTAGCTTATTTTCGATTGCTTATTTTTCTAGCTTAATGTTTTTATCTTATTTTTCCAAAACTTTTTAATTTAGTTTTTTTAGTCTTATTAAATTGCTTAATCAGTTAGATCTACCAGCTTTAGCTTTTCTATTTCAAAATACTTAATATTTTGAATTTAAAGTTTTTAGCTTATAGCTTTTTCATATTGTTTAACCATTGTTTGAATTGTGATTTGATGGAAACTCATTCTACCTCTTTGGCGTGGAGCTTAAGGGTCTTTTAAGCTTCTTTTTTAGATAAAGTTTTAAGCTTTTTAAGTATTTATCTAGCTAATTAGTGAATAAAGTTCATACCTTTACTAGCTAATTAGTTATTTAGATATTAATTAAGTTTTAAGCTTTAGATTCTAAATAAGTTTATTAGATCGGGTGGTTTTTATTTCGATTCGGTTCATCATTCGGTTCTATCATCTTTCTCTTTTCAATTTTAGTAGTTTAGATTTATTTAGCTCATGATGATTATGTTTGCTTATTTGTTGATTAATATGCTTAGTGAGTAGATTTTATATATGCTTGTTAAGTGATAAATTATTTATTGATTTAAGAGTGATTAATAAAAAAGAGAAAATATTGATTAGTGTTTTTTATATTACTTAGATTATTGTTTTTGTTATTAGAGCGGGCAAAAGCCGTAAGAATAATTAGGCATTAATTTAGTAATCGATATCTTAATAAAAGTTGTTTTCAATATAAGCCAACGTAGTGAGAAGATAATTTGTTAGAAAGATATTGATTCATCGATAAGGACTTAATTGTATATTTAATTCACACTTAAGGATCTAATCAAATCACTTAGCAAGCATATCTTTTTATATAGTTCTTTTCATTTAATTGTTTAGCTTATTTGTTATTTAGTATAGTCTAGTTTAGTAGTTTTTAAAATTTAGTGTTAAATCAAAAACCAAAATTAAAAGACATTTAAGCATCAAATGAAACGCTTTCATGAATTTTAAATTCATCTCTCGTTGGGACACGACATCCGGAGGATCTATTATTGCTTTTCCTAAAGTAATTTTTATCCGACGTGATTACTATATTATATTACTCAACTAGTCTTTCGGGACGAATCAATAATCATACATGATAGTTCTGATTACAACATGATCTGTACAGATGAGATACAAAATGAAAATACGGTCCTAAGGCAATGCTAGCTGGGAGTTACCCATAATACTTAGCATGCCATACAAGATAGCTAAAATGATGACAAAAGATCCATACAACCTACTAGCTGGGAGTTACCCATAATACTTAGCTAGCTATACGGTTGGCCTCGCCTGTAGAGGCGGAATCCCCAAAAATACTGCCAATGATCGAATTCAATAAAATTCAAGAACCGGAGCAAAAGTGTCAGCCACAATTGTAGTAGCAACGGCCGTGGTAAATATAGCAGGATCCGGAACAACAGATGTAACTTCATCACCTGTATCATTGGTACTAGAATGGTGAGAAGAGTCTGAGAGAACTACAAACCTCCCTGCTGCAAGCTGAGTTCGCAGATTTGGCCCAGTTATGGAATCAGCATGCCCACCATCCTCACGCTTCGGCGTGAGGGTCACAGAAGAAGTAACAAAGGGTACGGTAGCCGCCGCTGTAGCACCAACCTCCACGGCTAATGTACTGCTATCAAGCAGACCTTGAAGAGCAGCAAGGGATTTTCCAACGGTACTGGTACCAACATCCCCAGAAGTACCGTGATCCTCCCTTAATTTTTTCAGAGGAAGGCCAGAACCACTATCACCATCAGCTGCCTTCCTCTTCTTTCTTACTTTCTTTGGCTTGTCAGCAACAATAGCTTGAGTCTCATCATCCGCCACGATATCAATCCCTCCAACCTGAACAACATGATCACTCTGCTCAGTTTGATCCGCTACCGGGGCATCACCACCCTCCTCATTCACAACATTAACACCTTCATCTTGAACAACCTCATTCTGGTTCTCTTGTTCATTAACACCAGTGAGTGGCACAATACGTCCCCTGGTCAATTCAAGTAACGGAACTTCTCCGTCTCTAACCTCCTTTTCCCCTGTTCGCACCTTGGTGGGATCAGCATGGTAGATGAAGGCAAACAATTCCATCTCTGCATAAAATGAAAACAAGTCAGATACGGCAGCAAGAGAACAAATAAAGGGACACAAACAAAGAACACCCACCCTCATCATCATCATCCTAGATGGTAGGGTAACAATTTTCATCCAAATCATAATACCGACTTATGCCGACAAAGCATAAGAAGGGTTTCGGAAACTTCCAGAACGAAGCAGGGTTGTCAACAAGGAAATTACACACATCTGCATCAAATTCATCAGGTGTGGGATAAGGATCTTTTCGCAATGTGTTATTACTATGCCACAGGACGGCAGGGGGGGGATAGAGGCATCAACCCAGAAGAAATGATCATTCCAATTTTCAACGAATCTAGGGGTTTGGTGTAGCAAACCAGAGCATTATCGGAACACTTACAAAAGGACACCCAACCTTTATTTTTTGAATTAACATAAAACCTATGAAAATTACCTACGGTCGGAACAAAACCGTAGACGCGGTATAAGATCTTGAAGTGAGAGACTTTGGCGGCCGCAATAACGGATAGCTGAGACAAATTGATTTGAAAGTATTCGAGTATATCTACAAGAAATTGAGAAAGGGGATCCAGTAATTGGCAAAATCAAAAAATCTGGTATAAACACTAATTTTACCGGTGGGACTATTACGGATCCTATCATTGCGCCCAGGAAGTTCAGGATGAACAATATCAGGAATATAAAACTTCTCACACAGAGCATCTAAAGCAGATTGGGTTAAGATGGATTTTACACTATCAATAGTACCCATTGTTGAATAGAAGAAGTTAAAGCCTAACCTGGTGATCTAACAAATCTTCAAACAGTTACTGGCATGGAAAAGTAAGTATAAAGCTTGAAAGTTTTAATAATGGCGATAAATAGTAGAGAAGAACAAAAAGAAAACAGTAAAAATAAAAGGGGTATTTATACCCTTGGCATAGTAAATGCAACAAGAGGCAGAATGAGGACACGTGTAACCCACTAAACCAACCAACGAGTGAGATTACAAGTAAGGAAGCGTGATGATATAAGGTGTCTGACACCAAACAGGAAACGAAAGGTCAGGGTAGATACACGTCACCCAAACCCTACCTAACTGGCTAAGGAAAAGTCGCAAGGAAGCTATTAGTTACGAAAGACGAAAGAAGTGCGACACTAAAAGAAAGTCTAGCAATATTCACCGCACGCAGCACAACACCGCACGCAGTGAAATTACTAGACCAGGGGGACTTGATGACATATAATAGGTATGCTAGGCTTTTGGGTCTGGGCCATATCATTACATTAGGGCCACGGCCCAACTAAATGAATAATAAGTATAATAGGTCAAAACTAAGCCCAGAACCACACTAGCGCGGCCCGGATGCAACAAGACGGACGCGGATTGGTCATAAGCCATGATGACATCAAATAACATCACTTTATAATACCATTTATCCCATCTATTTTACCGACTTTTATATAATTATTGCAAGATTTGGTACTTAATTGCTTTAAAGTTGATAATTGCAGTAATTAGGGGTGTTTTGTGAAGACATGCTAAAAGGCGCACAATTTGGAGCTAAAACGAAGATATTTGAAGATCACTACTTTCTGACTAAATACGCTGTATCTAGCAAGGAAGATATGGCGTATCAGCGCCTGGACTTTACAAGAAAACGCGTTTGACCAATTCCCAATACGGCGTATCACTCTACTACTATACGCTGTATCCACTGGATAAGTATTCAAAGATACAGTAATAAATGTAAATTGGGAATGATATCACTGATTGATTGAGAACGTAGCACGCACTCCAAGGAATCCAACCCTATACGCCGTATTGACCTTACTCAATACGACGTATCCAGTCTTTTTCAGACACTATAAATAGAAGACTCAAAAACGAGTTTTCAGTGTGCAAAATCATATTCCTTATACCATACTCATAAAAGACGAATTTCTAAAGAGAAGAAGAGCCACAAAGGTCAAGCATTGATCACGAATCCATAGAAGACATCGTATAATTTTTACTCTCTTAATCGTTCGATTTTCATTGTTTGATTACGTTTGTATAATTACAATGGTTGTGAGCTAATACCCTCGGGTATTAGCCATCTTAATGAAAGTTTAATGTTTGGTTTGTTTTAAAATCGATTTCTTAATTAATCGTTGATTGTTTAATTATGTTTATCACCTAATACTTGTCTATGTGCTTGAATATGCGACCTATCATTCAACTGGGTCTAGTGATACCTAACAAGTAATCTAGATACTGGGATAGCTCTCCATATCGTGTTTTATATTACTGGACCAATAGGATCACAAATAACGTTTTATCTTTGCCTTTAAATTATGAGCTTAGTTGGACCGGTAGGTGACCCGTAATGTTTCAACAAGTATGTTCTTAATTAATTGGTAAAGACTCGAATAGTGGACTACCAGTATATAAAACACCGTCAAGCAATAAGTGGGTAAAGTCCCGATGGGCTAGGGTTTTAACAGGATCACCACTGCTTTGATTCCCTAAGATAAATTATAATTAAACTAAAGGATGCTTTATGCGGATGCGTTAATTGTGACAGGATTAATTGTGTCTAGGTCTTAGGATGATGTCCCGCCTAAGTCTAAGAATGATATGCCGCTTCGAGATAAGTAAATCATTGCACTAAAACAAACAAACCAACATTTAACCAGATTTAATTTGGCTAATACAGTTTTCTATCATTTGGCTTGTACTGCTTTTCTATCTTCTGATATTCTTCTTGCGTGTTTATTTTGTATTGAATTGATTATTGTCACAACTAAACCTGTGCCAGTCTCTTAGGCTCAAAACCCCCCATATCATTGGAAAATGTATATAGCATAGTTTTAACCAATAATTAGAATTAACATAGACTAATTAGATTAATTAAAATACTGATAGAATATAGGATTAATTTTCACTCTTAGTGTTCGACACCTTACTTGCCACGAAACTCCACCCGATCGGGTGCACTGCCCGTTAAAGTGTTGTTTTAGGATAAGTCGGCTAAATATAAATGTAAAACTTGATAATCAAATAATTGACCCTACACGACAGCACATTAGGTTTTTGGCGCCGTTGCCGGGGAGTGAATTAATTTAACCCTTATTCTTATTATTATTTCTAACCGTTAACTAGATTAGCTTAGTGTAATATAATCCAGCTTGTATTGTGTGTTTAAATTGTGTGTTTAAATTCCCACATTTAATTATTTTTAAAAGTATTATGTTCTGATAGATCATCTAATACAGCGTATCCACCAGTTGGATACGACGTATCAAACCTTCTATCCAGAACAGTGTATTGATTTCTACAGTCTAAACAACGTATTTTTTCTTCCAAACAATACGACGTATTCTGTGAACTCAATACGGCGTACTGGTACTCAACAGATTCATACGGTGTATTCAAATCAATTGGATACAGCGTATTTATCAACTGATACAGTAACAATCGCTATTTTTCGTATTTGATTTCCTGTTTCACGTGTTCTCTTCCCTGAGGGCACATCCTACTGATTGTTTGTGCTTATTCTTAGGAAACCGTTTTACGAACAATGGCGAAACCTACTCTGGATAAAGCTCAAGCCAAACAAAATCTTGTTGAACCAAGAACCAAAAGCAATGGGAAATTTGAACTCAACAAGGAATTATTAAAGGAGGTACGAAATAATGCCTATAGCGGAAGGGTCGAAGAGGACGTGATCAGCCACATCGCTAAATTTCTTAAAATACTCGATTTGATCAAAATTACCAATGTGGAACCTTTTGAACTATGGATGAAGGCTTTCCTTATCTCACTTGCTGGGGATGCAAAAAAATGGTGGGTGGACGAAGGAATTGGCAAAATCCACACCTGGGAGGAACTAGTAAAGAAATTTTTCGGTAAATTCTATCCCCGATCTTGTGCCAGCAACTATGACAAAATGTGCGATGATGATGAAGAAGGGTGTGACCCACTCGAGTTCATAACCAGGATGAATTTAAAATTCAAAGATCATAAAAAACTAGATGATACAACTAAACGCACATTATTATATTCATGGATAGAAGATGGGAATAATAACGGGTTGATGAATGACGTAGCATCAAGCGATGAAGAGTGGGAAGAATCCGACTATGGGAACCCTGCTAACGCTAACATTGACTCACCTGCACCTTGTTTTGAATGATGACAGCAAAAACAAGAAGTGTGGGGGCAACGATTATGAATTAAAAGATAACATTCCAAATAATGCACCCCACTTCGACAATAATAATGAACATCACAATGAAAAGATATGCAAGGTGGGAAAATTCGAGGTGATTAAATACTCGGTTGGAAATAGTAAAGAATTCTTAGCCATTCGCACATGCGAATGCAACTCTTGGGCGCAAACTGTTAACGGGGAATCTAGGATCTACCATGATATCTTTCGGAAAAAGGATGAAGAATGGACCGTACATAGCACCAAATGAAGAATGAAAGGTGGATGGAAAAAGTCGAACTTAACGACTAACTGAAACAAAAGTGCTTCCCGGGAGACAACTCGGTCATTTTTAATTGTTTGTCGCATTATTTAATTGTTTATTGCACGAGTCTGTCTTCCCAGACACTCCATACGGCGTATCAAACCCCTTTGGATACGGCGTATGGACGTGTCTGGACGTTATCAGTCTTTAAACTCAGTATTTAATTTCCAGTACTTTAAAAATTATTTAATTGTTTTTACAGGAACAATACGACGTATCTTAGGGTTTGGGATACGGCGTATTGATCCTTGTACAGTGTGTTTAATTATTTTCTTATACCATTATAGCGAGATAGAAATTACACTCTCATCTTCTAACCTTTTATGCAGGACCTGGCTGAAACAAAACCGAAGATATGGTATATTCTGAAAAAGACATGTGTCGAACTTATCCGGGCATTCTGAAGCCCTAGTCAACACACTTTTTGCTCAAGAACTCAACTTGGAGGATCATCACGAGCAAAATATCAGGGAGTTTTTCGTTCTAATTCTATTTCCCATATTATTTAATTATTTTATCTATACAACGAGGACGTTGAATAATTTAAGTGGGGGTGGAGAATTAGAACGTACTTGTCCTCTTTTTTATAAAATAACATGCTACGTGCTTAAAAGTGCTTAAAAATAGGCCAAATTTAAATTTTTTTAGCATGACTTTTGTAAACATCACTAGTTACATTACCTAGCGCACTAATAACCCTTGATGCATATTGTGAGAATTTAGCCTATTCTGTTTCTAAATGCTTACTAAAAAATTCCACAAAAATATGAGTGTGCCGGTGATGTAGTGGACTTTAGAACTTGGCTTGGTATATCACTCGAGACCTCAATGATAAGTACTATGGATTTAGATGGAGTAACATGTTTAACTAGTAAATTTCTAGGATTAAACCAAAAAACCTACATGTTGTAATATTAACTAACTACACTGGTTAGTTAACCCCCGTGTAACCCTTTGTTTACTCTCACTTTTAGAGTAAGATTCCCCTAGAATAACCTGTTAAGCCATTCCTGTCTTTTTCACACCAAAATTATATGTTTCGTTACACCTTTACACCTTAGCCTACCGTGTAGATTAAGCCTATTTTAATCAAAGTTGCTAGTTACTTTCGTGTAAAGTTTTGTATTTCCCGCGTTAAAGTGAAATTTTTCTATCTCTATCGTGGTCGGGAAATTGCACAATGCAATGGCAAAAGTATGTAGCTCGTGAATTTTGCTACTTTCAGGATTATGCTTCATTTCTGAAGAAGAAGTGTTATAAGGAAAAATTATCCGGATGAATTATGATGGTGAAGACGGTGAAATTACACCGAGATTTATGAAGTATTGCAAAAAAATGGAAGAATAGAAAAAAAACAGCAAAAAAAGAAAGATGGAAAATAGTCGGTTCAATGAAACCTAAACCGATGGAATTACTCAAAAGGATTGATTATTCGTTGATACGTCATATAAATCAATGATGTAAAATTTTGTGAAAAGTGGCCGATATCACCACTTATTCTGTAAAAGTATGTAAAGTACGGGATGTAAGGGATGTTGACCGTTATGGGAACGCCAACTTAGGTTGTCTTTGTCATTTCTATGATAGAGGCATTTGTCTATATGTTCGAGTCTTTATCGTGGAACGGTCGGGAAAAGTTTCTAGCAACTATGTACCTTATTTGTTGGCTTACTCTATTTGTTTTGTGAATTTTATTTAACACCCATTTACCTCCCTTTCCTAATGACTAACCTTGGGTTTTACTCGAACAAGGATGTGTATGAGCCATGCATGTCTATTCCGTCGTTATGGCCATGTATGCGTGACTTAGCTGCCTTGTTGGATGACGACTTTCGGTGAAAGTTAGAAGCTCCATACCTCATATCGTTCTTCATCCTAACCGCTGGTTAAATACGAATGAGGATGTGATCGAATTGTACATGTCTATTCCATCGTTACGGCCGTGTATGTATGATCCAACTGCCTTGTTGGTGTGGTACTTTTGGTGAAAGAATGTTTGAATGATCAACCCTAAAGCCTTTTAACCCAATTTATCTTTTGACTTGTTCCTCCTTAGCTCTAGTGGTGGAGATGTGTATCCTTGCCAAGCTTATGATAGAAAACTAATCACGACCGAGCAACTGAGCGTACCAATTAAATGTTGCACCCTAGATTAGTTGAGTGATCTGAGTGTTTTCATTTCCATATTTCGTGAGGTGCTTGGTTATGTACAGGTGATTAGAACAAAACGATGCTTAAACGGAAAAATCCTTAACTTCGGTTGGGACACATTTTTCAAAACTTTACTAAAAGTCTACTTGAGAACAAGTAGAATTCAAGTGAGGGGATATTTGATGACATCAAATAAGTCACTTTATAACATCATTTATCCTAACTGTTTTACCCACTTTTATATAATTATTGCAAGATTTGGTACTTAATTGCTTTAAAGTTGATAATTACAGTAATTCAGGAGTATTTTGTGAAAACATGCTAAAAGGCGCATAATTTGGAGCTAAAACGAAGATATTTGAAGATCACTACTTTCTGACTACATACGCCGTATCCAACAAAGAAGATACGGCGTATCAACGCCTGGACTTCAAAAGAAAGCGCGTTTAACCAATTCCCAATACAACGTATTACTCTGCTTTCATACGCCGTATCCAGCTGGATAAGTATTCAAAGATACAGTAATAAATATAAATTAGGAATGATATAACTGATTGATTGAGAACATAGCGCGCACTCCAAAGAATCCAACCCTATACGCCGTATTGACCTTACTCAATACGGCGTATCCAGTCTTTTTCATACACTATAAAAAGAAGACTCAAAAACGAGTTTCCAGTATGCAAAATTATATTCCTTATACCATACTCATAAAAGATGAATTTCTGAAGAGAAGAAGAGCCACTAAGGTCAAGCATTGACCACGAATCAATAGAAGACATCGTGTAATTTTTACTCTCTTAATCGTTCGATTTTCATTATTTGATCACGCTTGAATAATTACAATGGTTATGGGCTAATACCCTCGGGTATTAGCCATCTTAATGAAAGTTTAATGTTTGGTTTGTTTTAAAATCAATTTCTTAATTAATCGTTGATTTTTTAATTATGTTTATCACCTAGTACTTGTCTATGTGCTTGAATATGCGACATGTCATTCAACTGGGTCTAGTGATACCTAACAAGTAATCTAGATACTGGGATAGCTCTCCATATCGTGTTTTATATTACTGGACAATAGGATCACATAATGTTTCTATCTTTGCCGTTTAAATTATGAGCTTAGTATAGAGCTGGCAGGTGACCTGTATGTTTCAACAAATATGTTCTTAATTAATTGGTAAAGACTTGAACAGTGGACTACCAGTATATAAAATACCGTCAAACAGTAAGTGGGTAAAGTCCCGATGGGCTAAGGTTTAACAAGATCACCATTGCTTTAATCCTTAGATAGATTATAATTAAACTAAAAGGATGCTTTATGCGGATACGTTAATTGTGACAGGATTCAACGTGTCTAGGTCTTAGGATGATGTCCCGCCTAAGTCTTAAGAATGATATGCCGCTTTGAGATAAGTAATCATTGCACTAAACAAACAAACCAGCATTTAATTAGATTTAATATGGCTAATGCAGTTTTCTATCATTTGGCTTGTATCGCTCTTTTATCTTTTGATTATCTTTGTGCATGCTTATTGTGTTTTGAATTGATTATTGTCACCATAAAACCTGTGCCAGTCTTTCAGGCTGAAAACCCCCCATTTATCATTAGAACTAGGTTTAGCATAGGTTTAACAAGTAATTAGAATCAACTAGATTAATTAGATTAATTAAAATACTGATAGAATATAAGGTTAACCACCTCGCTCTTAGTGTTCGACACCCTACTTACCACGAAACTCCACTTGATCGGGTACACTGCCCGTTAAAGTGTTGTTTTATGATAAGTCGGCTAAATATAAATTTAAAACTTGGTAATCAATAAATTGACCCTACATGACAGCACAACAAGTTTTTGGCGCCGTTGTCGGGGAGTGAAAAAGTTTAACCTTTAATTCTATTAGTATTTTTAACCATTAAGCTTTGATAATTTAATAGCATAATGTATTATGTTGGTAGTGTGTGTTTAATTGTGTCTTAAATTCCTACATTATTTAATTGTTTTTAAGTACTTTGTTCTATGGGGATTCGGGCGTATTACCAGTTGAATAGACGTTATTGACTTTTAAACAAGATACAGCATATTTGTACTGTCATTTTGATACGACGTATTTTGCAAAATATATATGGCGTATTAACAACAGAATTCATTATCTTTGCAAGCTTTAAATGTCCTAGAATAGCTTTACTTTGAATCATGTCTTTTATGTCAGGAACATCATTTGGATTCCGCCCTTTCTAGTTCTCTTATTCCCCAAGGAAACTAACAATGGAAGAAATGTTATACAAGTTTATCGAGAAAGGAAGACGAGAACACGAGGAAATGTGGCATTCATTAGAGAGTTCAAAACAACAAACAAACTCTTACTAAAAGAAAGAAACAATTCACTAAGCGGGCTCAAATTCGAGGTATACGGGTTGTCAAAAGCAATTAACAATGCTCAATTATCAAATTATGAAGTCAAAGGTATGATACTCATAGGAGGACAACAAATCCAAATCAATTGGCGACACAAATGACATAAACTAAGAACCTCCAGTACTTCATCATGATAAGCCCGTAGAACCAAATGAAGTCCTCATCAAGACGAAACCTCAAGAAATGAAAGAACAAACTGTTAGGCCACCGACACCATTAATTCCTTTTCCTCACAGGTTAAAGAAAGAAAAAGAAGAAGCCTAACAACGAAAGTTCTTAGAAAATCTGAAACAACTTCACATAATCATCCTATTCACCAAAGCCCTTTCCCAAATGCCAAAGTATACTAAATTTCTGAAGGGACTACTATCAAACAAAACTAGGTTAGAGGAGGCTTGCACGGTAACAATGAAAAAGAGATGCTCAGCAGTATTTCTAAACAAACTCCCATCCAAAGAAAAAGACCCAGGAAGTTTCACTATCCCTTGCGATATTGGTCATTTACATATCAATAATGTTTTAGCAGACTTATGAGCTAGTATAAGCTTAATGCCTTACACTATGTATGAGAAGTTAGGCCTTGGGGAACCCAAACCTACAAGAAAGAGCTTAGAACTAGCAGATAGGTCCATTCAGTATCCGCAGGGAATAGCAGAAAACGTACTTATTAAAATTGATAAATTCATCCTCCCTATCGATTTTGTTATCTTGTACATGCGGGAAGACTCTAGGATTCTGATAATTTTATGAAGACCGTTTCTAGCAACCGCCCGGGCAATGATAGATGTATTTAATAAAAAGTAAACACTAAGGATAGGCAACGAAGAGGTAATTTTTGATGTAGACAAATCAATAAAAAGACCTCCCGCTGAGGATGATGAATGCTATGGGATTGATTACTTGGATACAACTATACATTCGAAAATCCAGGAGTAATTAGAAGACGACCAATTAGACTCGTTTCTAGTTAATAACCGAGAGAAGAGCATCGATCAATCCAATTTAGAAAGTTGTAAGGCTGATGACGGCTCTGAGTCTGAAACACCTAAATGGCGTATCAAACAAGTTAATACCCAGTATTCAGAGTCACATAAAACAAAAGGGCCCGAAAAACGCAAAATAATCACCTCTATTCCGCTAGCGCCAACAAAATCGACGAAAAAAGACCAAAACTGAAAGACCTTCCCTCCCACTTCAAATACGCGTACCTGAAAGGAAATTAATCTTGTCCAGAAATTATCTCATCCAAACTAACAGAAAAAGAGAAAGTTTCACTTTTGCAGGTATTAAAAAAACGCAAGCGAGCAATCGCTTAGAAGATGTCAGACATAAAGGGAATAAGTCTGTCATTCTGCACACACAAGATCTTAATGGAGGAAAGCTCCAAGCCTGTCATTCAACCCCAGTGACGTTTAAATCCGAAAGTCTAAGACATGGTTAATAACAAAATCGTTAGGTTACTTGATTCAGGATTAATTTACCCGATCTCGGATAGTGCATGGGTAAGCCCTATTCATGTCGTCCCAAAGAAAGGCGGAATGACCGTGGTTTTAAATGACAACAACGAATTAATACCGTCTCGCACAGTTACAGGATGTCGAGTGTGCATTGATTATCGTAAACTGAATGACGTAACGTGAAAATATCATTTTCCTCTCCCTATTATTGATCAAATGTTAGAACGTTTATCTGGAAATGAGTATTATTGTTTTTTTAACGGTTTTTCAGGATTCTTCTAAATTCCAATCACACCAGAAGATCAAGAGAAGACAATATTTACTTGTCCTTATGGAACTTTTTCCTACAGGAGGATGTCGTTCGGATTATGCAACGCTCCAACAACTTTTTAAAGATGCATGACGGCAATATTCACTATGACATTGGTGGGAAAGATGTTATGGAGTTTTCGTGGACATTTCTTAGTATTCGGTAATTTTTGACTATGTCTTAATAATTTATATAAAATGCCTGGTAGATGTGACCAACCTTGTGCTAAATTGGGAAAAATGCCATTTTTTGGTAAAGGAAGGTATTGTTTTGGGACACAAAATATCTTGAAGGGAATCGAAGTTGATAAAGCTAAAATCGATGTGATAGCCAAATTACCTTATCCCACAAATGTGAAGGGAGTTAGAAGTTTCTTGGGACAGGCTGGGTTTTATCGCAGATTCATAAAAGACTTTTCCATGATTTCTAAACCAATGACCCAGTTTTTAATGAAAGACATAAAATTTAATTTTTCTAAAGATTATAAGAAAGAATTTAATAAATTAAAAGAAAAATTAACCATCGTGCCTATTATAATATCTCCCGTTTGGAGTGTGCCTTTTGAATTAATGTGTGACGCCAGCAATTTTGCAGTAGGGGAAGTCTTAGGACAAAGAATAGACGGGAAATTTAAACCTATCTATTATGCTAGCAAAACTTTAAACGATTCTCAAGCACATTATACCATCACTGAAAAAGAACTTCATGCAGTTGTTTTCTCTTTTGATAAATTTCGCCCCTATCTTATTTTATCAAAAACTGTAGTCTACACTGATCACTCTGCTTTGAAGTACAGATGGGTTCTGCTTCTGCAAGGATTCAATATCAAAATAAAAGATAAAAAGGGGCAGAAAACTTAGTTGTTGATTACCTGTCGAGACTCAAGAATCCAAATATGGGAGAATTAGCCGAAGAAGAAATCGCTGATAAATTTCTCGATGAGCATTTGATGATATAAAAGGCCAAGCTTAATGACGAAGAGCCATGGTATGCGGATTATGTCAATTACATTGTCGGAAAAGTGGTGCCTCCAAAATAGACACCGGAAAAAAGAAACGGTTTTCTCTCAAGTAAGGATACTAATTTTGGACGAACCATACGCATTTAGATTGTGCCCAGACAATGTAATGAGAAGATGCGTGGCTGGAAACGGAATCCTAGAAATCTTGGCGCACTGCCATTCTAGTCCAACTAGGAGACATCACAGTGCCTCGGTTAGAGGGAGAAAGGTTTACGAAACAGGATTCTATTGGCCCCGTATCTTTAAAGATGCTAAAGATTATGTACTGAATTGCGATGCATGTCAAAAATCAGGAAACATATCATCATGAAACGAGATGCCTCAAAACAATATCCAGGTGTGTAAAGTATTTGACGTTTGGGGACTAGATTTTATGGGACCTTTTCCTGACTCAAGGGGTAACAAATACATTTTAGTAGCAGTGGATTATGTGTCTAAATGGGTTGAATCTCAAGCAATCCCTTCAAATGATGGGCGGTGTAGCTATTAAATTTTCTAAAGAGGGTTGTTTGTCGGAGCTTTGGGGTTCCTAAAAGCCTTAATCAGTGTTAGGGGAACACATTTTTGTAAAAACTCTCAACTTAGAAAATGCTTTGCTGAACTATAGGGTAACTCATAAAATATAAACAGCATATCACCCTCAGACTAATGGACAAACTAAAGTCACCAACAAAGCTATTAAACGTATTTTAGAAAGGTCGGTCAGATATAACCCCAAGGATTGGTCTAAAAAGCTCAATGATGCATTATGGGCATTTAGAATTGCTTACAAAACACCAACTGGATGTACCCCTTTTAGATTGGTTTACGGTTAAGCTTGTCATCTGCCGTTAGTGTATATCCCTAAAATAGTTAACAAGTGCAAAATTACCAAAACTGGCCCCTAAGGTCAAAAAATTTATTTAAAAGCATGAATAATAATTCAATCAAGGTGTTATAATTATAAAGTACATCATGTTGACATGTATGACATTTTTTATAAGATTATTATATTTTTATTATGGCAAGAAAAATAATAATATTATATATATGTATTTATTAAGCCGAAATTATGTATTTAGATACTTATACATTCAATTTAAATATATTAATCAAGATATATTAAGATAATTTTTTTAATATTAAAAATCAGTTATTAGACCATTCAACAGACCCAAAATCTCGGCATTCTCTTGAGTATATCTTTTATATACATTTTTTTCATTTGTAAATTTATTTTAAACCAATTTCCGAACCCTAATAAATCATTAGGCGGCACATAAGATTTTTACAAGGCAAGGAACGATTTTTCTAGGGTTTGGAGATCAAGGGAAGCTAGGAAAATTGTTTGGTTAATTGGGTTAGGTGTGGTTGATTTATGGTACTCCAATTAGACTCGAGAATCTTCATAAATTCATTAAATCTATTTTTTATCAATACAATTGTCAAAGATATTTTTTATACTCTAGTTTCATCATGTTAATTCAGTATTTCATGAGAAAAATTATTTGCATGATCTAGGGTCGATTTAGGTTAATCATGTTCTAAAACCCTAATCTTTAGCAAGTAATGAAATCGGCTATTTAAATATTGTTACCAATGATTTTATATTTTTTTCAGCTATGTATATATCTGTATAGTTCCCCAGATAAAATGCTAAATAATTTTTAGAGGAACTCAAAATAATTATTGTGGAGTTTTTAATTCTTGCCGATTTCGAATTATGAAAGAAATGAAGAAATAAATTGGAAAACGAATTAGGGTTAGGGTTTTTATATTTTTACCAGGTCCAATACATTCTATTGAATGTATAAAAATTATGTACTTATTGGGGGAAATTTTAATTAGGGTTTTGTGCATTTATTGGTTACCCGATTGTGTTTTAAAAGTATAAGGGGGTGTTTTGTAATTTCTGAAACTATAAGGACTTGATTATGCATATTATATAATGATAGATTCTGAGAAAACTATGTGGAAGGGTATAAAAATTGTCATTTGATAATTGTATGGGTTATACAGATTTAATTATATTAATATATATATAATTCGAATTTTTATTTAAATGGGGGGACTAAAAGTGTTAAAGTATGGATAAGTACAGTATGATCAGTAATTAATGTATTAAGTATGAAATGCCATATTTGATATTATAAGGCTTGTTTTGACCCAAAAATGGAGATTAAGAGCACTGTTTAATTAAATTAATGACTAAAAGGATTAAACACGTAAATTTAATGTAACGATCGAGGGATTTGATTTAAATACAGAAAATGGAAAACATGTAATTATAGAAAACCTTCTAATAATAGAACCTGGCTATTTATAGAAACCTGCTATTTATAGAAAACTGCTATTTATAGAAACCTGCTATTTTTGGAAAGCCTACTATTTTTTTTAGAAAGTCTTTTTGGGAAGTTTAATTATGGAAATTATTATATCAGAAAATTACAATATGGAAAGATATTTAAGGGAAAGTCTATGTTTGGAAACTTACTATTATATTAGAAAGTGTATTTTTGGAAAAGTACCCAATATAAACAGAATACTAATCAATGAAAACATATTAATCAGGAATATGTTAATTATGGAACGTAATATCAAGGAATCATGTAAAAATAGAAAGTTGACTAAGAATAGAAAGTTGCTAAAAATGGAAAGTAACCTTAATCATGAACAAGTAACTTATATATGTCCTTTAACATGTAGATCGCATTAAGCAGGAGTAGCTTCCATCTTCTTATCCATCTCTTTCCGTTACTGCTGGACATAAGGTACGGATATTCCGTCCTTTCAGTAAGGACATTCTTTCTTTTCATGATTTCATCCCCAGAACTGCTATGTTACTTTCCCATTTAGTTATGTCTTGTGCCTTGATCCCGTACATGTTGATTTCATGACTTATTCTATTGCGAGCTATATTTACGCATGGGGACCATGATTTACCATGACCTTTCCACTAGTATGGACATAAGCTATTGGTACCATGGACCGTGCAATTGAGGCACCGGTGTCACGACTCTGTCGCGGTTGAGAGTGATTTACGCGAGTCCCTTTTCATGTACAGATTATTATTTTCATGTTTGGCCATTATTATTCAGGGGCGTATGGGTGCATCCTAGTTTACATGTTTACACGTTCATGGTGATTGGTTGGGTTGTGTGCTCTTCATTCCCAATCCTTTGGAGCTGATCCCTCCAACCCATATTATTATAAGATAGGTCACCCCTCTATTACATGTTGAGGCTGACCCTCTATATATGCATTTATTTTCACGACAATTATTTATTATGACATGTATGTTTATATGAGGCTCGTGGGCATTCCTTATTATTTATGTTTTTACTATCATTATATCTCATGAACATCTTTGACTTTTCACGTTACCCATGTTTTATGTTTATTTCCTATTTCCTTCATGAGTATTCTCCAGGTTTCCTCATGACAACTCATGATTCTTTCGCTGCTTATATACTTATTATTCCAGGATTTCATACTTATTAATTAATTGTTGTTATATCCGTGCATATGAGCGTTTTTGCTCAGCCGTATTTTCTTTCTCTTTCATTATACGGCAGGTATCTAGAGGAGATTAGGCATGAGTAGAGGGTGTGCTTAGGACAGTGACCTGTTTATCTTCCTTTTCTTTATATCGGCAGGACATTTTGATGTTTATACTACTCTTGAACACATGTTTCGTCCCATAGACTTCTTTTAGTTATTCATGTTGATCTCATTAATCGGGTGACGATGTTTGATTCCGGCTTTCCACCTTGTTCTATGTTATCATTTATGACTTTATGCCTTTATTATGCTTTGATATGACACCATGATTATGACGTTTCGGCCTACTCTCCGTAGCGGGTTTGGGTCGTTACAATTATGGTATCAGAGCTCAGGCTTTCGACCTGTAGGCTCTAAAACTTGACCTGTGAGGATTGGGTAGACATTAGGTTCCTTCAGAATCGACGTTTATTTTCTGTCGCGTTTTGACCTTTTAACCGTTAATCATTAAACCCTTTTTGCAAATGTCAGATGGTGAACACTCGTACCGATGCTGAACTCGCTGCGGCCGTTCAGGCAGCCGTGGATGCCATGCTCCCACAGATTCGCGAGCAGGTTCGCGAAGAGTACCGCGCTGGTGCTTCGGGTAGTAATCCTCCACCAGTCACTATTCATACTTGGCTTGAGCGCTTCAATAAGCAGAAACCCCGTTTGTTCGAGAAGGCAGTAGCCCCTGTTGATGCTGAGAATTGGATCTCCCATATGGAGAAGATCTTCGACGTGATGGATTGTAATGATGCTTTTAAGACCAGATTGGCTGTGTATAAGTTCGAGGGTGACGCGTTGGCTTGGTGGAAGGCCTATAAGAGCAAGGGATGGAGATGCGTGGTCCTTACTTTGACTTGGGCAGCTTTCAAGAGCTGTCTTTATTCAGTTTTTCCCTCAAGCGAGCAAGTGTGCTGAAGAGGGTACCATTCCATCCGCCAAAGGGCGAGTGAAAATAGTACTGAGTACATGCAGCGTTTCCTCCGCCTAGCTGGTTTTCTTGGACAGGCTGCTGGCACTGCAGAAGAACAGGCGAAGAACTTTCGTTGGGGTCTTCATAAGTCAATCCTTGACCATGTCATGTGTATACAGTTTACAGACGTTGCTCAGGTTGCGGATGCTGCACGCAACTTAGAAATCCTTCATGACAAGGATGACTATGATAGGTCCGAACGTTCAGACAAGAGGCATAAGAGTGGAGTCCGTTTCACCAGTACAGTCAAAGGGTAGTCACAGGGTCACGGTCAGAGGGTTGACCGACAGTTGTCCGACATGCAGGGTTTGACAGACAGAGCGGTGGTAGTAACTACCGTAATAACAATAACAACAACCACTCTCGTGACAACAACAGAAATTCTAGTGCTGGACGCGACCAAAGGAACAGAGGTCAGCAATTCTATCGATCTACCAACTCGGGTTCCCAGCAGTCCAGGGTACCCTCTGAGGGTTATACTCGCCCTGTTTACAACACATGTGGACGTAGACACCCAGGAGAGTGTCGTCGTGCTGCTGGTACTTGCTTCAAATGTGGCCAGGCTAGTCATCTTCAGCGGGACTGCAAGAAGAACACTAGTGCTAGGTTCAATCTCGGTCATGTGACAAGAGCCAGAGCATAAGCCGTGTCTTTGCACTTACTCATGATCAGGCCGCCAATACTTTGGTACCATCACTGTGCAATATTTTTCGGACGTGCAGTGTTTGTTTTATTTGATACGGGTGCGACACATTCTGTGATATCTACCAAGTTTGCTTCATGTTTTACTATGACACCTATATTACTTGATCATGTATTATGTATATCCACGCCCATGAAAGACTCCGCACGTATTACCCATGTATATAGAGATCTTCCTCTACAGTTTGATGACAAGATTCGTTCAGTTAATGCACTTCCCTTGGATATGTGTGAATTTGACATAATTCTGGGTATGGACTGGTTAGCAGCACATCGTGCTACGATTGACTGTCATTCCCGTCGTGTTATATTCGGCGATATTCATGCTCCTGAATTTATTTATCATGGTTCCTTACCGGGAAAATCTATTGAGATCATTCCGCTTTAAAAGCACGTTGCCTTACTTTCGCATGGTGTGAAGGTTTTCTGGATACCATTCTATGACTTGACTTTGACCGTTTCCTTCTATTCATGATCAGCCGATTGTTTCCGAATTTCAGGACGTATTTCCGGAAGAACTTCCAGGAATACCTCCTATTCGCGATGTTGAGTTTAACATTGAGCTTATTCCCGGAGCTGAGCCAATCTCCAAAGCTCCTTATCGCATGGCACCGATTGAGTTAAAAGAGTTGAAGGATCAGTTACAGGAGTTGTTGGAGCGAGGTTTTATTCGCCCGAGTGTATCGCCATGGGGTGCACCGGTTCTGTTTGTCAAGAAGAAGGACGGTAGCATGAGATTATGTATCGACTACCGTGAATTGAACAAGATCACCATTCGTAATCGTTATCCCCTCCCACGTATTGACGACTTATTTGATCAGCTCCAGGGCGCTAAACACTTTTCCAAGATTGATTTACGATCAGGTTACCATCAGTTGCGAGTGAAAGAGCAGGACATTTCCAAGACTGCTTTTCGCACACGTTATGGTCATTATGAATTCCTTGGTATGCCCTTTTGGTCTCACTGTATGCTCCAAGGCTTTTTTGGACCTAATTGACGAGTTTTTCATGAATTCTTGGACAAGTTCGTCATCGTGTTCATTGATGATATTCTGGTTTTCTCTAAGTCTAAGGAGGAACACGAGGAGCACCTCCGCACTGTGCTACAGATTTTACGACAGGAGAAGTTATATGCCAAGTTTTCAAAGTGCGAATTTTGGTTGAGTAAGGTGGCATTTCTGGGTCACATTGTTTCAGCAGAAGGAATTACTATGGATCCGGCGAAGGTTGAGGCTATCACCAAATGGCCAAGACCGACGTCTGTGACCGAAGTACGGAGTTTTCTTGGATTAGCAGGATATTACCGCAGATTTGTAGAAGGCTTCTCACGATTAGCCTTACCCTTAACTAAGCTTATGCGAAAGGGCGAGAAGTTTGTATGGAACGAAGAGCGAGAAAAGAGCTTTGAAGAACTTAAGCAGCGTTTGGTTTCCGCGCCTATTCTTACTCTCCCATCTGGTTCAGGTGGATTTCAGATTTACAGTGATGCTTCTAAGAAAGGTCTTGGTTGTGTACTCATGCAGCATGGGAAAGTGATTTCCCTATGCCTCACGTCAACTAAAGCCTATTGACGGTGAACTATCCTACTCATGATCTAGAGTTAGCAGCCGTTGTCTTCGCTCTCAAAATTTGGAGACATTATCTTTATGGCGAATCATGTGATATTTTTACCGATCATAAGAGTCTCAAATACATTTTCACTCAGCGAGAATTGAATATGAGACAGAGACGTTGGTTGGAGTTACTAAAGGATTATGACACTAACATTCAAGTACCATCGAGGGTTAAAAGATGTGGTGGCTGCTGATGCTTTGAGTAGGAAGTAGGGTATGACTAGCTGGTATCAAAGGGAAGAAGGGAATTATTCGTGACCTTGGAGCGTTTGAATATGAATTATGTGTTGTGGACAGCAGTGGTTTTCTGGGCTAGTCATGAGGGTTGTGCCTAACCTAATTTCTCAGCGATCATGACTGTCTCAGAAAGATGACGGAGAAATTGGGCAATATTCAGATTATTGATCAGCAGACCGAGTTTCGCGTGATGACGATGGCATATTATAGGCAGGGTACTTGTTATGCGTACAGAGCGTCATAGTACTTCGACAGCCTTGATGACTGAGGCTCTAGTTCTCATTTTCGATTCATCCAGGTTTCGACAGAAGAGGTACCACGATCTTTAGCAACACTTGTGGTGGTGTGGTATGAAGCGCCGATGTGGCTTCGTTTGTGTCAAGTTGTTTAAGCTGTCAGCAGGTTAAGCTTAAACACCAAGTGCAAGTGGGCTATAGCTAACCGTTAGAGAATTCCTGTTTGAAGTTTTTAGGACGAAATTTCAATGGATTTTGTTACGGGTTACACGAACTCAGAGGAAAGCACGATGCTATCTGGGTTGTTGTAGGTCGCTTGACTAATCGGCAAATTTTCTTCCTATCCGTAAGGATTACACCGTTAGTATAAAATAGCAGAAATGTTCCAACAAGAAATTATTCGATTACACGGTACTCCATCAGCGATCGTGTCAGATAGAGATCCACGTTTCACGTCTCATTTCTGGAAAGGTTTACAGAAAGCTTGGGGAACCAGGCTTAAGTTTAGTACAACTTTTCATCCTGAGACCGACGGACAGTCGGAGCGTACGATTCAAACATTAGAGGATATGTTACGTTCATGTGCTTTAGATATGGTCAGGAAATTGGGATGACTAATATTATGTCTGTAGAGTTTGCCTACTATAACAGTGGCTTGCTGAGTGTGAGCATTAAAATGCGCTCCTTTCGAGATGTTGTATGGTAGGAAATGTCGGTGCTCCTATTTGTTGGGATCAGGGTCGGTGAACGTATTTTGAGGGTCCGGAGATGATTGAGGTGACTAATGAAAAGGTCGTCGTCGCCAGGGAAAAGCTTAAGGAAGTCAGACTCGTCAGAAGAGTTACGCCGACAGGCATCGTAGAGCGTTAGAGTTCCAGCCGGGTGAGCATGTTTTCTTAAAGTACTCACTACACGTGGAGTCAGGCATTTTGGTATCAAGGCAAGATCAGTCCCTCGTTTCAATAGGACCGTTTGAGATTCTTGATTCGCGTGGCGAGTTTCCTATCGTTTGGCGTTACCTCCTCAGCTATCTCATGTTTCACTAGTGTTCATGTATCATTACTCAGAGGTTACAAGTATATCCTCGTACGTTGTCTCTTATCATTCGATAGATCCTGGAGGATTTTTCTATTACGGAAAGAGCCTGAGTCTATTCTAGACCGTCAGGACAGAGTCATGAGGAACAAGACGATCCCTTTTGTCAAAATTCTTTGGAGGAATCATCCCGAGCGGGAAGCCACTTGGGAGACCGAGGAGTCTATACGGACTTCTTATCCTCATTTTCTTCCATGATCTGGTATGTTCTTTTCAGTCGTATCATGTTTCTAATTCGAGGACGAATTATTCTTTTAAGAGGGGAAGAAGTTGTAAAACCCTAAAATCAGAACAAGTGCAAAATTACCAAAATGCCCCTAATGTCAGAAAATTTAATAAAAGCATGAATAAAATTCAATCAAGTGTTATAAATTATAAAGTAAATCATGTGACAAGTATGACATTTTTTATAAGATTATAATATCTTATATTATGCAAGAAAAATTAATAAAATATTATATATATGTTTTATTCAGTCCGAAATTATGTAGTTTATACTTATTCAATTAATTTTAATCATTAAATTCAAGGAATAATATAAGATAATCTTTTATTAATAATAAAAATAGTTATTAGTCCATTTCAAAGCTAAAATCTCGGCATTTTCCTTGAGTATTATATTTTTATATACATTTTTTTATTGTAAAATTTATTTAAACAATTCGAACCCTAAAATAAAATTCATTAGGCGGCACATAAGATTTTTCCAAGGCAAGTAACGATTTTTCTAGGGTTCTTGGAGATCAAGGGAAGCTAGGAAAATTGCTGGTTCATTGGGTTAAGGTGTGGTTTGATTTATGGTACTCAATTGACTCGAAAATCCTTCATAAATTCATAAAAATCATCAAAATTGTCATAGGGTATTTTTATACTCAGTTTCATCATGTTAATTCAGTATGTTTCTTGAAAAAAAATTATTATGCATGATTAGGGGTTCGTTTAGGTAAATCATGTTTAAACCCTAATTTTTAGCACAAGATTGAAATCGCATTTAAATAATTGTCAACGATTTTATATTTTTCTCAGCTTTTATATATCATTTATAAGTCAGATAAAATGCTAAATAATTTTTAGAGGAACTCGAAATAATTATTGTGGAGTTTTTAATTCTTGCCGATTTCGAATTATGAAAGAAATGAAGAAATAAATTGGAAAACGAATTAGGGTTAGGGTTTTTATATTTTTCCCAGGTCCAATACATGCTAATGAATGTATAAAAATTATGTAATTATTGGGGGAAATTTTAATTAGGGTTTTGTGCATTTATTGGTTACCCGATTGTGTTTTAAAAGTATAAGGGGGTGTTTTGTAATTTCTGAAACTATAAGGACTGATTATGGCATGTTAATATAATGTATAGATTCTGAGAAAAATAAGTGGAAGGGTATAAATTGTCATTTGATAATTGTTATGGGTTAAACATGATTAATTATATATAATATATATATATAATTCGATATTTATTTAAAACTGAGGGGACTAAAAGTGTAAATTTGAAAAGTACAAGGTCTGATCAGTAATTTAAAGTATTAAGTATGAAAATACATATTTTGATATTATAAAGGGACCTTGTTTTGCAAAAACTGGAGAATTATATGCATGTTTAATTAAATTAATAACTAAAGATTAATCACGTAAATTCATGTATGATCAAGGATTTTGGATTGTAAATACAGAAATAGATAACTGCTAATTTATAGAAACCTGGCTAATTATATAAACATGCTATTGATAGCAACCTGCTATTTATAGAACCTGTATTCTATAAAACCTGCTATTTATAGAAACCTGCTATTTTTTTTGAAAGTCTATTTTGGGAAGTTTAATTATGGAAACTTATTAAATCAGAAAAGTTATCAATTATGGAAAGTTAATTAAGGAAAGTCTATGTTTGGAAACTTCTCTAATTAGAAGTGCTATTTTGGAAAGTACCAATATAACAGGAATTACTAATCATGAAACATATTAATCAGGGAATATGTTAATCATTGGAACGTACTTATCAAGGATTCATGCTAAAAATAGAAAGTTGCTAAAATGGAAAGTAACTCTTATCATGAACAAGTAATTATATATGGCTTTAACATGTAGATCGCATTAAGCAGGAGTAGCTACCCATCTTTTATCCATCTCTTTCCGTTCACTGCTGGACATAAGGTTCGGATATTCCTCCTTTCAGTAAGGACATTTTTTCTCTTCCTGATTCATCCCTTGAATGCATATGCTTCCCCATTTTTTATGTCTTTTGCATGTTACCTTACATGTTGATTTCATGACTTATTCTATTGCCCGGTTAGATACGCATGACCATGATTACATGACTTACCACGAGTCATGGAGGGTACCATGAACGTGACCTATGAGGCACCTGTGTCACGACTCTTTCGCGGTGAGAGTGATTTAACGCGGCGTCCTTTTCATGTTGCGATTATTTTCATGTTTTGGCCTTATTTATTCAGGGGCGTATGGGTGCATTCCTAGTTTACATGTTTACACATTCATGGTGATTGGTTGGTGTGGTGCTCTACATCCCATTCAATTGGAGCTGATCCCTCCCCCATATTATTATAAGAGGTCACCCCTCTATTTAATGTTGAGGCAGCCCCTCTATTATATGCATGTATTCGCGACATTATTATTATGACATGTATGTTTATATGAGCTTGTGGGCATTCCTTATTATTTATGTTTATACTATCCATGATATCTCATGACATTTTTGACTTCACGTTACCATGTTTTACATGTTTATTTCCTATTTCCTTCATGACGTATTCTCCAGGTTTCCTCTATGGACACTCATGATCTTTTCCGCTGCTTTATTCTTATATCCAGGAGTCATACTTATTAATTACATTGTTGTTATATCCGTTCACTGAGCGTTATGCTCAGCCGTATTTTCTTTCTCTTTCTTATACGGCAAGTATCTAGAGGGAGATTAGGCATGAGAGAGTGTGTGCTTAGGAAGTGACCTGTTTAGCTTCCTTTCTTTATATCGCAGACATTTTGATGTGTTATACTCTCTTGGACACATGTTGTTCCTTAGACTTCTTTTAAGTTTTTCTGTTGATCTCATTAATTGGGAGCGATGTTTGATTCCGGCTTTCCACCTTGTTCTATGTTATCATTTATGACTTTATGCCTTTATTATGCTTTGATATGACACCATGATTATGACGTTTCGGCCTACTCTCCGTAGCGGGTTTGGGTCGTTACAGATAGAGATCGAACATAAAGCATATTAGGCACTAAAACAATGTAATATGGATCTTACGGCTGCTGCAAAAAATCGTTTCATGGAGCTGAACGAGTTAATGGAATTACGAGATAGAGCATACGAGAATACTCGAATCTACAAGGAAAGAACCAAGAAATGGCACGACTCTAGGCTCCGCGGGGATAAAGACTTTAAAAATGGAGACAATGTCTTGTTGTTTAACTCTCGCTTGAAGTTACATCCGGGACAATCAATATCAAAATGGTCTGAATCTTTTATTGTAAAAACTATGTACCCATATGGAGCCGTAGAAATCACCGATAAAAATGGTTGAAACTTTAAGGTCAGCGGCCAAAGGTTAAAAAATACTATGATAGAAGTTTCAATACAGAAGATAACGAGATCGTAGAGCTCGACGAATGAATGACAAAATTAAGGAAGAGAAAAAGTCTAACTTAAAGACTAGCTGAAATAAAAGTGCTTACCGGGAGACAACCCGGTTGTTTTTAATTGTTTAAAAATTGTAATTTTAATTGTTTGATTGAGTCTGTCTTCCCAGACACTCAATACGGCGTATCGAACCTCTATGGATACGCCGTATCGAACCTGTCTGGACGTTATCAGTCTTTAATTTCTGCATTTAATTTTTGAAAAACTTTAAAACATTTGTTTTTATAGGATGCAATACGGCGTATCCTTGGGTTTGGGATCGGTATTGGAATACAGTATAGTATGTGTGTTTATTTCCTGCATTGTAACCATTGTATAACCGAGATAGGAATTGCACTTTTGTCTTCTAAACTTTTATGCAGGACCTTGCTGTAAAGAAATCGACGATATGGTATACTCTGAAAAAGACGTGTGTTGAACTCGTACGAGCATTCTGACGCCTCGTCAACACACTTTTGCTCAAGAACTCAAATTGGAGAATCATCCCGAGCAACATATCAGGGGAGTTCCTCGTTCTAATTCTATTTCCTATTTTCTTTAATTTCTTTATCTATACAACGAGGATGTTGTATAATTTAAGTGGGGGGTGGAGAATTAGAACGCCTACTTGTCCTTTCTTTTACAAATAACATGCTATATGCTTAAATTATGCCAAATTTTAAAAAAATAGCATAACTTTTGTAAAAATTACTAGTTACATGACCTCGCGCACTATAACCCTTAATACCAAATTGTGAGAATTAAGCCTATTCCGTTTCCAAATTCTTACTAAAAATTCCACAAAAACTATGAGTAAGTCAGTGGTGTAGTTGGACTTTAGAACTTGGCTTGGTATATCATTCGAGACCACAACGATGAGTACTATGGACTTAGATGGAGAAACATTTTTAACTGGTAAATTTATAGGATTACACCAAAAAGCCTAAATGTTGTAAAATTAACTAACTACACTTGTTAGTTAAACCCCGTGTAACCCTTGCTTACTCTCACTATAAGAGTAAGATCCCCTAGAAAAACTTGTTGAGCCATTCCTATTTTTTTCACACCATATGTCTATTTCGTTACACCTAGATTAAGCCTACTTAATCAAAGTTGCTAGTTGCTTTGGTGTAAAGTTTTGTATTTTCTATGTCAAAGTGAAATTTTCTATCTCCGGTTAGGTCGGGAAATTGCACAATGCAATGGGAAAATATGTAGCTCTTATATTTTGCTACTTTCGCGATTATGTATTATGTCTGAAGATGAAGTGTTAAAGAAAAAATATCCGGATAAATTACGATTGTGAAGACGGTAAAATTGCACCGACATTTATGTTATGAAAAAAGAGATATGGATGATTAATAGTCGGTTCGCTAAACCTAAACC
>BQNB010004192.1:36215-105279 GCA_026074375.1 Tanacetum coccineum | reverse complement strand
ATTAAAGCCGAACATTAGAAACCCTCAGGATTTCTTCAGCAACCAGAAATTCTTGAGTGGAAATGGGAAAAGATAACAATGGAATTTGTCACAAAGTTGCCTAAAAGTAGCAGTGGGCATGATACGATTGGGTCGTTGTGGATAGATTGACTAAGTTGGCTCACTTCTTACCTATTCGTGAAGACTACAAGACAGAGAAATTAGCAAAGATTTATACCAATGAGATTGTAGCGAGACATGGTGTGCCGGTGTCAATCATTTCAGACCGTGATGGTCGATTCACGTCACACTTATGGCAAGCTTTTCAAAAAGCGTTGGGTACGAGACTAGACATAAGTACGGCTTACCACCCTCAGACCGACGGTCAAAGTGAGCGTACTATTCAGACACTAGAGGATATGCTTCGAGCTTGTGTTATGGATTTTGGTGGCAGTTGGGATACTCATCTTCCATTGATTGAGTTTTCTTATAAAAACAGTTACCACACGAGCATTAAGTGTGCACCATTTGAGGCTCTGTGCTGCAGAAATGTAGATCCCCCGTGATATGGACTGAAGTTGGAGAAAGTCAGCTTATTGGACCAGAAATTGTGCAAGAAACGACTGAAAAGATTGTTCAAATTAAGGATAGATTGAAGACGGCTAGGAGTCGCCAGAAAAGCTATGCTGATAAGAGGCGTAAACCTCTTGAATTCCAAGTTGGAGATCGAGTGTTACTAAAGGTATCTCCATGGAAGGGAGTGGTGCGATTTGGTAAGAAAGGAAAGATAGAACCACGATATGTAGGACCGTTTGAAATCGTGGAGCGTGTTAGACCGGTGGCCTATCGGCTAAAGTTACCCCAGGAGCTAAGTTGTGTTCACGACACGTTTCATGTGTCGAACCTCAAGAAATGATTGGCTGAGCCAGATGTTCAAATGCCTTTGGATGTGATCGAGATTGATGAAAATCTGCGATTTGTCGAAGAGCCTATTGAGATTGTGGATTGAGATGTGAAAAAGCTAAAGCAGAGAAGAATCCCATTAGTCAAAGTTTGTTGGAACTCTCGGCAAGGAGCTGAGTATACCTGGGAGCGTGAGGACCAATTTCAAAAGAAGTATCCACATCTTTTCTCTGAACCCGTACCTTCCTCAAGTGTCGCAACTTGAGCCTTGAGGACAAGGCTCTTCTAACCGGAGGAGACTGTAACATTTCGTATTTTCAGGTCATTTACGACGTCATCTATTTTACTAATTATTTTTTTTCTCGTACGCGTTTACTTAATTCTTATTACATAGTAAAATCGCGTAAAATAAAAATCAACAATTAACGTAAACGGACACCAAACGAATTAAAGTTTTCGTCAAGCAAGCAATATATTATTTTTACGAAAGTAATAATCAACTTTTTATATTTTATTTTTATTGGTTGCGTAAAACGTTTACGTTTCGCAATTAAATACATTTAGGCATACCCGGAAGCACCAAAACTTTTCTACGCTTCAACAAATACCCACTTTTATACCCAATACATAAAAATTACAAAAATATCTTACCTATATACATACATATCCGGTTATAGGATGAAAAACACAAAGATATTACAAGTTGAAAAACACAATTCCTTAAAACCATGGGATGATTCTTACTTTTTGAGACCAAGACCAAAGACTTTCCATGAAATCCTCCCATTGTCCCAAGACTTCTATGTACATCTTGTCTAGCCATGTGAGATATAAAAGACATTCACTAGCAACTAGAACACACACATCTCATTTGTATAAGTGTAAAACACAAAAACCTCTCCTCCTCCCCCTCCTAGCTCACGGCTCAAAACCAAGCACCACAACCAACCCATACAAATTTTTCTACTACTTATACAAGCATACACACATCATATCTAAGACCTACTAAGATGGTTTGAAGGTTTGGTTAAACCTTTACAAGTGTTAAACAAGAAAAATGGAAAATTAGAGTTTAGGATTTCAAGATACATTATACAAGCAGAAAAAAACCCACACAACATATCAAGACCTGACTAAGATGGTTTAAGGTTTTAGGTTAAGTATTTTCAAGTGTTGAAGCAAAGAAAGTGAAATTAGGGTTTCTTGGGAAATTAAGGTTTCTAATCTTGCAAGCTTGGTTTAAAAATCTAAACAAGGGTTTAGATTATATTTCTCATCATCATTTATCACTATAAGGTTATCTATAAACCTTTATGTCTTTACTTTTATCATTTTTATGTGTTTACATGTTCTATATAACTAAATCACCAATTTCTAGGGTTAAACATAGTTTAAATGGATACACTTACTTGTGATTATGATTTTGTACACTTTTTCTTATGATATGTGATTGGTAATTCATAGGAATAATGAGATATAAGTATGTAAAAAGTTGGTTTAAGGGAAAATATTTAAGTATAAACAAGTGATTAAAGTAATTAAGGAAGTGTATGAATTCATGATGGAGATAAAAAAAAAAAAAAAAAAAAGGGGGGGGGGGGGGGGGGTAAAAAAAAAAAAAAAATGTGTAAAAAAAAAAAAAAAAAAAAAAAAAAAAAAAAAGAACAATTGAGGCTGTTTTAGTCATGTTTAGACAGAGGTTTACATTTTATAAAGATAATACACCTCATGACGATTCCAAAATGATAAGAAACTCGAAAAACCGATTTATAACGAAAAAGATACGACGATTTCAAGTTTACGTTAAATATATACTTTTATAAAACTATTTTTATAAAAATTACTATTCACCACAGAAACTTATATTTTTAAAACATCATTAATATGATAAAACTTTTAAATACGAGAACGTACTCGAAAGAATCGGTTAAAACGAATAAGTTACGACATTTACGAGATTTACGATAACTAAATCTATAAAAATAAATATATAACTGTTATGAATAGTAAAATCACTATTCATCAGAAAAACTCAAATTTTGAAAATGTTATATTTTGATAACTCGTCTTAATACGAAGGCGTGGACGTAAGAAACGAAAGAAACGGACTAAAAACGAGAAAGTTACGCCAGTTTTACTAAAGTATACTTATAAACGTTTTTACTTTATAAATATGATTTCACTAAAACGATTAGATGGTGATGTAGCTATATAGAATTATATGTGGTATTAGTTAATCAAAGTACTATATTACTAGGGAGTTTCATAATGAGGCCTCTTCGGGGTGGCGTATCGACGAGTTGTTGGATTTACGATTTAAAGTGTCCTAGCTCCTCATACGTCACTACATGACCTCTTAATTATGATAGCCCGAACGATAGTATGATGAGCTATACGACCTATAAATAATCAAAGTGTTTAGTACTTATACGACCTATATTGGATTAGGTTGCCTCGTGATTCCTCGTGATGCAATTTCTATTGTGAATACTTTTTGATAACCATTACATCGAGTAGTTCATGCCTCATTCCATCTACGTGTTTTTACAAACTCTACGGGGTGGAATTACATGCTTGTTTTACTACGGACACAAGTGTTTTAAAACTGTATGCTATTTCGTGATCTTATTATTGCCTAAGTACCCTTGCCACTAAGTCCCCTTTTATCATGAACCGTGAGTTGCTATATTAGTAAGCGCGAGTGTTGTGGATAGATCTATCGGGACTGACAATCCCCACCTTTCTTTGGGGTCACAAGTTGACTCATGGTGCATTTAACATTTGAATAATACGTTGGTTTTTTGGCATCATCCTTTTTACTGCGTAGGGCAAATATTTTGATTACTTATTACGTGTTAAGGTTCGGTGTCATGAGCTTAGTGCAATAATACCTGTTTTTTGGACTACTGAATATGATTCATGGTCTACTATTACTTAAATCTTGTGGTCTACTCTTTTACCGACAAACCTATGGATTCACTTAACCTTTGTGTTGACTTTTAGCATGTTTAATTTCAGGTCCTAAGGTATAAGCTTGGATGGGAGCGGTGATGGATATCAATGAAGATGGATTCTGTGTTTATTTAAATTCAATGCAACTTTTATCTATAAAAACTTAAGTCACCATTTGGTAGTATGAAGCTTTTGTTTAATTAAAATCGCATGTGGAAATATTTATGACCTTTAAAACATATGGGACCTAATGTATGAATTCCTATAATTGTGTGTTAGTGTAAATACATGGACTATTATGTGACTGAAATGCGTTATGTGCTACATGTTATGTGATGTGATATTGGTGTGTTGCCTAGTCAGAAGGATTACTTGCAAGTATCCATAGCCTAAGCTAGAGGGAAAGAGATTTAGTATGATCCAAGGGCGATATGGGTCGTCTGCTTGGTGTTTGAATGATTGATATGATTGAATTGCATGTTAGCTTGTATGTTAGTTAGCATAATTGTCATGCAAGCGTATTGTTTTATAATTGCAAGAATTGGTTAAATTGTTTTGGTAATGGATTGAATATGTGTGTCTGAAAACCTATGTTTATCACCAACCATTGTGTTGACGTATAAGCATCATTTTTAGGTTTTCAACAGGATGAGATTAAAGTTAGGAAAAGTGGCTAGATGGACCGTAGGCAGCTGGCGAAGTTTAGTTATCTAGATTTTGTTATTTGTTTTGGATGATGAATATTATTTGTTTTGCTTTGTTAGGATGTATGAATGTTCGCATGTCATGACGTTAGCATGAACTGCCTTCATTTCAATGTCAAGACGCCTTTGATTTGTTGATTTGTTTGGTTATTTTCATGGCACTGCGTGTCTATTACCTATGTATTTTTATGCATGTTTTAGTTTCTCTTATAGACGCCAAAGTGTTGTGATGATTTCGATTCTCGTTGCGCCTCGCGTTTCCGCCTTGGCGAGGTGTGACAATCTCAACTTCTCAACTTAAGGGGAAGTTCATGCAAGAACATTGTTTGTTTTGTCATCATCAAATAGGGGAAGATTGTTGGGAAATATCGATTTGATGATACAAAAGAATGAAACAAGTGGGACTAAAGATGAAGACTTCCTTAACAAGATAAAGATAAAGATTAAAGTTAGGAAGATTACATCCTAATAAAATTAGATTCCTTTGTAAACCTAGATATCTCTATTATATAAAGAGATGTAGGCGTGTAGGTTTAGGTGTGCAAAGTGTTAGAGATGTAGACGTCTAGAAGTTGTGTGGTGTATCCTCAAGGTCAAGGTAACTTGATTCCTGTTACTGTTGAGTAACACGATCTATACAAAATATTTTTTGGGGGGAAAATTATTGATCATATAGATTTGAGGCATGGTGGAAACGTATGATAATAATACCTTGTTCAATAACATTGATGTTCTTATATTATAGTCCGCCTGCAATATTGTAATCTATTGTTTTGTAATCCTAGAATAAGTGTCTAAACAAACTGAGCTTAAAAAAAACCCGAAATCCTAAAAACCCGGAAAAATCTTAGTGTGAGAAGGTGTAACATAAATCTTTTTATGTTTGGACATTCCTTCAACTTGTTTATCTAGGAACACTGCACAAACCTTGGATTCAGTAGAAATTTAACCCCACCCTCCAAGTTCTTTACCGTATTATCAAAAATGTACTTGGAAAAGTTGAATTTTTGGTTTGTGGCAAGACAAATGACAGCAGAGGCCATAGTGCTACTAAATTCGTTCCAAGCAGTAGTCTTAGCACTAAGGCATTGCAGAATTGTATGGATAAGAAATTTCCATTAAGGTGAAAAGAAAGCTTATCAGAATTGTAAGTTTTTGTGTAAATTTCATACCCATGAGTGTCAGATGTTCAAAAATTATTGCATTTGGCAGACATTTAGTACCTTCAGCATCTTCTAATGTTGTAGTTAGTACTGCTGAAGTTACTACTGACAGTACTACAACAATAACTATTGATGAATTGACCCTGGCCCAGACTTTAATAGAGATCAAAGCTGCAAAACCGAAGGCTAGAAGGTTCATAGTTCAAGAACCAAGTGAATTTACAACAACATCATCACCTTCACAACCATCACAATTCCACAGGCTAAAGACACAGGCAAGTCAAAAATTGTTGAGCCTGAAAAACCTTTGAAGAAGAAAGATTTGATTATGTTTGATAAGGAGGTTGCTCAAAAACTTCAAGCTCAATTAGATGTTGAATTGGAAGAAGAAGAGAAGCTTGCAAGACAAAGAGAAGAAGATGCAAACATTGCTGAATGGGATGATGTTCAAGCTATGATGGATGCAGATTATGAGCTAGCTTCAAGATTACAGGCAGAAGGGCAAGGAGAATTGACTATTGAAGAAAAGTCAAGATTGTTTGTGGAGCTCATGAATAAAAGGAAGAAGCATTTTGCAAAACTTAAAGTAGAAGAGCATAAAAGAAAAGCACCAACTAAGGCTCAAAAGAGAAATACAATGTCTACTTATCTGAAAAATATGGCTGGATACAAGCACAATCAATTGAAGACCAAAAGCTTTAAGGATATTCAGATGTTATTTGACAAAGAAATGAAAAGAGTAAACACATTTATAGACATGGATACAAAGTTAGTGAAAGGCAGTGAGACAAGAACAGAAGGAAGTTCTAAAAGAGCAGGAGAAGAACTTGAATCTGAAAATTTAAAGAAGCAGAAGTTAGATGAGAATGTAGAAGATGAAGTAGATGATGATCAAGAAGAGTACAAAGATATGATTTGCAACTTATTAAATATGGTGGCATAGAGATTTTGATTTGAGGGGAAGATTGTTTCATTCATAGAAGTTCAAGATGTTTGTTTTGTAATCATCAAATAAGGGAAGATTGTTGGGAATTATATTGATTTGATGATACAAAACAATGATACAAAGCAATGAAACAAGAAAGAAACAAAAGGAAAACAAAAGGATCAAAGTCGACATTATGGAATTCTACAAGTTGTAGGAGTACATGAAGATTTTAAAAGATTTGGTCAAAGATATAAAGATAAAGATTAGGAAGATTTAGTTTCCTAATAGAATTAGTTTTCCTTGTAAGTCTAGATTGGACTCTATATATAAAGAGATCCCTAGAAATAGTTTTGTGTGTGCCTGGTACAATGTAGACGTCTAGAGTTTTGGTGTAGCCTCTAGGTCTTTAACCCTGTTACAGGTAGGTAACCGTTCTACTATTGATCAAGTAGAATTGGGGCTTGTATGGAATGTATGGAATGAAAAACCTTGTTAAAATAACATTGTTCTTATGCTAATTCCGCTATGCATATTCATGTTTATGTTCATTGATATTTTTAATCCTAGACAAGCCTAGATCAATCTCCACACTACGGCTCCTAACTCCAAATCGTGAGTTGTATAATTCTTCTCGTGGATCTTGAGTTGGCGGGATGCATAAGCTATTACTTTCTCATTCTGCATCAATACGACACCTAAACCTTTATGTGAAGCATCACAATAAACTACAATGTTTTTAGTCCTTTCTGGCAATGCCAGAATCGGCGTGCTACACAGTTTTCATTTTAGCAGTTGAAATACCGCTTCTTCTTTATCTTCCCATTCAAATCTCACACTCTTTTGAGTCAGCTTCGTCATAGGCTTGGAGATTTTTGAGAAACCTTTTATGAATCATCGGTAATAACTGTTAAGACCTAAGAATTAGAGAATCTCTATTGGAGTCTTAGGTGCTTCCCAATCCTTAATGGACTCAATCTTGGCGGAATCCACATGAATGCCTTGGCTATCAATCACGTGCTCGATAAATTATACTCTTGGAATCCAGAATTCACACTTTGAAAATTTTGCATACAATTCCTCCTTATTAAGTAATTCTAGAATTAACTTAAGGTGCTCTTCGTGCTCTAATTGCTCTTTGAGTAGATCATAATATCGTCGATGAATACAATCATGAACTTGTCCAAATATGGCTTGCATACCTGATTCATGAGGTCCATAAATACTGCCGGTGCGTTGGTGAAACAAAATGGCATAACCTGAAACTCATAATTACCATAACGAGTCCTGAATGCGGTCTTTGGAATGTCTTCTTCACGAACTCTAAGTTGGTGATAACCCAATCTCAGATCAATCTTCGAGTAGACACTTAAACCTTGTAGTTGATCAAACAAATCATCAATTCTTGGAAGCGGATAACGGTTCTTCACCATCAACTTATTCAACTCTCTATAGTCAATGCACATTATCACACTCCGAAAATTTCTGGTTAATATTTTAAACTTTTTCGACAATTATTTTTGACTTTTATACGTTACGTTTGAATCCGGCAGTTTACCGGGAAGTTAACCTACGCAAATCTGAAAAATGTCATCGGACGCGTTCCGACTTCGGATTTTGATTAATTTAGATATTTTATGAGTTATTTTATATTTTCGAAGTGTTTCATAGTTTACGATCACTCCCGGTATTTATTCTTACGCTTTAACGTTTAAATTGCGTTTTTTGCGTTTTTTATCAAACGGAACCCCGGAAACCCGCAATATTTTCGTGTAAACTTTAGTTATCGTCCATCTCGCATTCCTAAGTCAAAAAATTTCATCCATCCCTCCTCCTCTACTCAAAACACACGCATACACACTCTAAATTAATTCCTATGGAATCTTTTCACTTTAATTTGAAACTTATGCATGCATAAGTGGGATAGTGACCTCTTTGTCTTAACCTTCCCATGCACCAACACCTCTCTTACACAATTTGTCACCTTGCATGTGAGAACCACAAAGGCACTAACTTGAAATGGATCTAATTAACTAAACTTGGAGCCAAAGCAAAACAATGAGCCTTTTTCCCCCCTTCTTGGCCTACATCGGACGAACCACAAGGACCATGAAGTCCTTGGTTCACTCTTCTTGCTAGTCACCCACTTCTAGTCCTAAAAATATCTTAAACCCTAGAACCTTTCCCTATATAAACACCACTTATAAGAATTTTAGGTCATTCATCACAATTCTAGCCTCAACAAAAACTCACACACCTCTCCCTCTCTTTCTCTTGGGTCACGACAAGAAAAACAACACCAACAACATTCCATAGTTTTGATTTTGTCCAAGATCCATCTATTTCAATCTTATTTTTAACCATATCTAAGGGTGTTATAAAGGTTTGATCATAGTTTTCAAGGTTTTTCTTCATGATCTAACTTAGGGTTTCAAGATTTGTTGTTGGGTTTTATAGATCTATTATTTTGGGGTATAGATCTTGTGATTTCTCTACTTGTTCTTCATTCTTGTAAGTATCTTAGATATTTCTGTATGGTTTACTTACATTCTTCTTATATGTTCAAAGATCCATACATCCATATGTTGTGTTTCTATTTTTGAAAGATTATAAAACCAAGATTTTATAAATAATGATGTTACCTTATTTTTACTAGTTAAATATTATGTTCTTGGTGAGATGAGAGTTGAATGAGAGTTGCAACAATAGAAATGAAGGGAATAGGTTAGTCTTAGGTGTGGTTTTGTCATGGATTAGTTGTGAATGGAGATTAGGCTAGATTAGGCACTATTGTGAAGTTTGGGTGGATTTTGGTTGCGTTTTTGACAAAAAGTGCTTGTTGTCCTGAATTTGTTTTGTGGTTTTGGTCGACCTAAAAATGTTTTCATTAGGCGTAAAAGTAGTTTTTGGAGAGCTCGTTTCAAATAGATAGTTTTTCATATATCGCACATTAAAATTGGATTTAAAACGACCAAGTTATAGCCAAATGAAACTTAAAACATTTTTTGATAAAACCAGATGAATAGTGTGCTGATGTGAATAGTAAAATGAGTTTTCAGACACTTTCGGATATTTTTGGACTTTCTAAACACTAGCGAAACATATAGTAACACATACCTATTGAATAGTATCATTTAAAGACGCCGTTAGCATATTTTGGGAAAAGCAATAAAGTTACTAAAAATAGTAAGTTTAGTAAGAATTTAGCTGAACGAACATAGAAGTTAAGCGATTAAGGCTAGTTAGTGCGTTTTGAAAATATGGAAACTTAATAAATATAGGGGACGGTATTAATGTCCCGAACCTAAAAACTTTCCTAAAATAGAAACTTTCTAAAAATGGTAATTTTTGGTTAAACGCCGAAACTTAACAAAAAACTATATGATTTTATTTCGTCATGATTTGATAATCAAACTAAAGCAAACACACATGGATGTATTTTGGTGATGAACATATTGTGCAATTCTTGGCATACTTTCCGTGTTTCTAAGACGCGTTATTATTCTAGGTCGCGGCTAGATTTCTATATCATCTTTTACTTGCGTGATTATCATTTGCTCATCTTGCTAAGGTGAGTTCATAGCCCCATGTTTTACTACTTTTACTTTACTATTTTTGGGGTGAGAAACATTGCTTGTTTTTAAACTATGGACACAGTTACTTTACGTTTCCTTTTCCTGATTACGTGTTGCCTAAGTAGCGAATAGACCACTAATGCCCGAATTATCATGAACCGTCAATTGCTTAACCGACCGTACTGGTTAAGTAAGCGCGAATGTTGTAAATAGATCTATTGGGACTAATTATCCCTATCCGGGTAAGTAGCGCTTACTAGTTTTGGAGGTCCGAACAAACGGATATATACCATGTCGGAATGTCAATAGGTGATCCTGGTCAGATACCTTTAGGGCGAGGAATACTATTTGGCATATAAAATGCTTCCTTTTAAATTGAGCTTCGGTGTCATGAGCTTAGTGCAAACGTAAATGCTTTTTATGTGAAGTTGTATCTCCTATAACTGTCACGTGCGTACTGTAAACTTGTGGTCCACTTTTATATTAAATTCAAACCTATGAATTCACTCAACTTTATGTTGACCGTTTTAGCATGTTTTTCTCAGGTGCTTAGCTATGGATGTCTTTGCTTGCTTTATGGTGTTGCCTTGCATTGGACCGATTTCAAAAGCTATTATTATCTATGTTAACATCGTTGTCAAACTTTAAAACCTTTTATTCGCTTCCGCATATTATCGTTGGGCCTATGTAAAACTTTACTATTTTAATTTATGCAACAATGTTGGATTTTTAAACGTACCCTTAGAGTTCGTTCTTTGTATCTTGTGTGATGTGTATTATGGCGTCACGCCCCCGGACACGTGTTTCCGACTAGGCCCCGTTTGGGGGTGTGACAGATTGGTATCAAAGCCAAGTTAGAGAACCAGTAAGTATATTCTAGTCTTGGGCTATAACAGTATGTGAAATTTTTTCCCCCCCCCCCCCCAATGTGCTTTTACCTGCAAACCAAATATATCTATAATAATAGCGTTATCATATATATATATATATATATATATATATATAATATAATATATAATATATATGATAATAATATATATATAAGTATTGATTATATATATCATATTGCTATAATTACGTTATTCACCATTTTGCCATATCATATTTTTGCATCATGCTTATCTTCTTGATTTTGCTTGCACGATGCATGGTTTTATATAAAGAGATTTATATAAACTTGTGATTATGCAGGTCATGGTTGCTCCTATTATTTCTATTTCATCTGATTCGTCTGAGGAGAGAGTAGGGCTCCTCGATCCCCACAAGGGATTCCTTTTGGTGCTATTCCTGCTATTACCTATTAATGTAACATTTCTCATTTTCGGTCATTTCCCGACTCAATTATTATCATTATTTATTTTTAGAGTTTTACGCGTTCGCTTTTAATTATTATCCTATAGTTAAATCGCGTAAACTAAAAATCAACATTCAACGTAAACGGATACCAAACAAACAAAAGTTTACGTCACGAAATTGTTATATAATTATTACGAGGATAATTTATAACTTTTCATATTTTATTTTTATTGGTTACGTAAAGCGTCTACGTTTCGCAATAAAATACATTTAGGCATACCTGAAAGCACCAACACCTATCTATACTCAAACAAATACCCACAATTATACTAACTATACAAAAAAAATTAACTCATTTACTCTTAAAATAAGCCATGGGGCCGGTTATACACATTGCACACTTAATAAAACTAACCATTCACAAGTACCATACATTACACATATTTCTAAAAGATCTGGCACATCACTAGTACCTCCCCACTAATCATATGCATCCATTTACCTAGATAGGAGGAGAAGTCTCTTACAAATTGTACCATTAACTATACTAGCTAACCTTGGTCAGTTTAAGGATGTAGTAACCAACCCTTGTTATATAAAGTAAGTCCTAGGTTTTATTTTATCAGTAAGAAAAAAAGGGGGGGGGGGGGGGGGGGGGGGGGGGGGGGGGGGGGGGGGGGGGGGGGGGGGGGGGGGGGGGGAGATATATATATATAACCACACATTTTCTCTATCAAGCAAACACTAAAACTCTCTCTTGTTTTCCTAAACCCAACTTATGGCTCACATTTTGTATCTAGGGTTTTCATAAGTTTTTATTTTACAAAGTATTCCAAGTGTTCAAGCTTTGATATTAAGTATATCTAAGACCATTCAAGAGTATTGGAAGCATGGGTTTTGGATACACAAGAGTTTGAAGCAAGAAGATTTCTAGGGTTTTCATTAGGGTTTTGATCTTGGGTTTACTTTATTGGGTTTAAGCTTAAGTATAAGCTTGTGTTCATCATCCTACACATCTTCAAGGTTCATTTAAACCCTAAACATTTTCTTTATTCTTTTACATATGTTTACATATTTGTTTTACATGTTAATCACCACCTAGGTTGTTCTTTATTGATTTATGAAACATTGTAACATCATGAGATTCGAATTTATATACACATGTAGTGAAATAATATTTAAAATGAAAGTACACACTTTATATAAGTGTTAAATAATTTATATGTTTAGTTATAAATTAACTTGTGTTGAAAGTTTTATTCACAAAGTTTATGTACAAATATTATGAGGACACTTTATCTTGGTAATATATAAAACATGTTAATGTTTATAAACCTATTTAATTTGAATGACAAACCTAATTGATGATTTTGATATCATTTACCTGAATGATGATTTTACAAACCTAATCGATGATTTTAATATTATATACCTGAAAGATGATTTTTCAAACCTAATTGATGATTTTGTGAAGGATGATTTTACAAAGCTAATCGATGATTTTGATATTATATACCTGAAAGATGATTTTTCAAACCTAACTGATGATCTTGATATCATTTACTTGAAGGATGATTTTACAATCCTAATCGATGATTTTGATAGTATTTACCTGAAAGATGATTTTTCAAACCTAATTGATGATTTTGATATCATTTACCTGAAGGATGATTTTACAAACCTAATACAATCTCGATGTTGAATTCCCTCACAGAAATAGCAATAATAACTATTTCCCAAGCATTTGTAAATCGTGCGACCATAAACTACATAAAACATCTTGCTCAAACATCGGAGTTCTAAAGCTCAAATTCGAAAAAAAAGCGATTTGTATGGCATAATACTTCAGGAAATTCTGGATTGAACCCATCCCTGTACTTGCTAAATAGAGCGGCCTACATCTGCAGTAGGTATTAGGACAACAAGCATTCCCTGCCACATCTTTTAGTGAAGTGCATGCTATTTGTTACATCCATTATTGTAAGGGCTTCAATGCAACTTTGACGGGGATCAAATGCTGTTCATAAGCCTTTATCATTAGATGCTCAAGCAGAGGCACGTTTAACATGATGTTTTATCGATATACATCTTTTTTGTCTCCTATATGGGGAACCACCGCTACACTTTCACAAAGGACTGAGACTAAACCGGCAATTTAACCACACACACATATGAAGCTTCTGTAATAGTGGTGGGGCTCATGGCTTAAGTCGTGGGAAAAAGTGTGCCCGTCAGCAACTGTTTTTCAATGCAACACCAGATGCTTTCACAATGGAGTAAAAAATAACCCCTCCATGGTTAGCACACAACAGAAATGTGGTGCCCTCGAGGCTATTTCTCTTTTTTCAGTTCTCAATATAAAATAAAAATACACACTTCTCTAACTAAATAGATTTCATAAAATACTAACACAACAACATCACTAAATAAAAAAAGACATTCAATAAATATAAAAAACATCATTACAAAAAAGGACGTAAACATAAAATCACAAATAGTAAACTGAGTTTTTTCTTCCCCGGTGCATATAAAGCCCGGATTCGTGCTTTTTGGGCGTTAATGATAGCCACATCAACCGGATCCATCCCTTCGGTCGACATTTGTAAGATTTTCAAATCCTACATAGCCATTCACCAAGCACTCTTATTAACCCTTGCATTTGGTTACTCCTCTATCCAAACATTTTGTGATGAACTACAAACTCAAAAAACAAAAAACTAGGGCATTCTGTGATGAACACTAAATGTTTTGTAAACACCTACTTATAACATTCTGTAGTGAACAATTGCTAAATTGCACATTCAAAGTTTTGTTCATCATAGTTTTGAGAGTTGAGGCTTTGAAGAAAAACAAAGAGGAAGCTTCGTTCCTTGTTCATTATTCTTAAAAACATCATATTTTGATATTTCATGCACACAATAAATTAAGAAAAACAAACTAAACTGTTGTTCATCAACGTCATAATTAAATACTTGATAATTAAAGAAAAATACTTTTATCATAAAAAATTACAGTTTCTTTAATAATTCGCTTATATTTAGTATTAATGAATATCATATATGTATTTTACACAGATAAAAATAAAAAAAATTTATAAAAAAATATAGAGTTGACGTTACCTGATGTTAATCTAGGGTTTGTTAAACAATAAATTTCATAGTAATTTCTCGTTTTTTGCGCTACTACGCTCACGAAACACTAAATTTTGACATGAACTTTAAATTTTTGGAAAATTAATTTGTACAACCTCTCCGTCTCATAAATAAGTGTCCACTTGCAATTTTTCAAATGTCTTTTGTATTGAATTATGAACCATAAATATTTGTATTTGTGTTATATAATACTTAATAAATGTTATATGAATAGATCCGGTTTTTAAATGAATTTTCAATGGTATAATTTTCATCAAGTATTATATAACACAAATAAAAATATTTATGGTCAAAGTTAGATAAAAAAGACTAAAAAAAGTCCAAGTGGACACTTATTATGGGACGGAGAGAGTAATTAGTAGCCATTTAACCGGTTTATGATGCAAGTAAACAAAAATCAGAACCTAGTTTTGTGCTTTTGAATCATTTAAAAACGAATTTGGAAAAAATAAAGCTGTGAATGATACACAATTTTATTAGTCAATATAATTAATGTCATTTATTATGATAAGACATACAACTCATCTACACCAAATTATGATAAGGATAATATAATTATACCAAGAATAAGACACGTCTATTATGGTCATAATAAATGACATTAATTATATTGACTAATAAATTTATGGGACGAAAAGTGTTGCTGAAAAAGAAGAAGAAAAGACGGGTTCAAAAGGGGGAAACAAAGATCATGAGCGAGAAGGACTGCGTGAGCCATCGATAATAAAGACACCTTTATCAAGAATTTGTAGAAAGTCGGTTTTTTCCCTGCTAGCTTTTTACACGATCACAACTCTATTGAGGATATATTTAGTTTTAACAAGTCTTTCTTCATGTACAAACTAAGTTTCCCCACGAACTAGAAGTATCTGATGCACTCGTAATAGGTTACAAAATAAGCTTTAGAATAGAAATAGAAAAGGGATATAAGAGCAAAGGGGTGTTATGTAATTTTTTATGAAGGGAAATGAAAACAGTCCAATTTTGAGAATTTTCTCAAATAATGCATTGAACAACTTACTCTATAAATTCTGCATCAAACCCACTCTTCAAACATCATAAAAAAACCATCCAAATCATTTTCACAGTTCTCTCCCCTCCAATGACTAGATTAATCTATGTCCAGTGTTTACACAACATTCTTTCTGCGTAATCTTAACATCCTTCTTTCATCGTAACTACTTTTGAATTTGAGTGATTGTAAAGTCTAAATTATTAACATGTTTCTGCAACTAAAATTGTCGTATGAAGTTATATTTTAGTTTACACTTTAGTGTGTCACAATAAAAAAGATTTGTGTAGCACCTAAAAAGATTTGTTTCTCTCTTCTTTTTATCGTGTTTTAATAATGTGGGTTTGTTTATCAGGTAGCATTGTGGAAGTGAATGCAGTCACTCCAGAAGTTACTGGAAGTTACTGTTACCGATAGCCTATGCCAACATATAGTCATAGGATCTTTAATACCCTACAGGTTAATGTTGGAAACAATGCTTACTTTTAATAACGCGCAAATCGAATAACATTAACATGGTAAATAAATCAAGAATCGAATTAACAGACATAATTAAAGCAGTAAAAGAACGAGGTGCTCTGTGTATTACAGATTCCCCTTAAAACAGATTCGCGCAGTCTGTTTCCCAAGGGTACACTCAACGTCCAAAGCTGTTGTATCAGCCGGACTAGACAAACTGACCCTGAAATGATTACGGGAAACCTTCGATGTATTATTAATCCGCCGCGAACTCTGGAGAAAACACACTCTCACAAGCTGCGTGCGAAAGATTACGGAAAGATCGAGTATTATAGATCGACGGTAACTGGCTGGAAAATCTCTCACAATGCACTGCTTGCTGCCATTTGGTTACTACATTTCACAGAGTTCGTTTCTGTGTAAGCCAAAACTAATGAAACGTTACCATATATAGAGGAAACCCTATCTTGTCCAACCAGCCAAAGATAGTTGCTGATATTCAGCCGAGTCCTATCTATACAACATTTATGAATTGTTTGATAGATTTACAACATTTGAACCTTAAGCTAAAAGATAGGCGCGTAGGTGACAAACTGAGCTGCATTCGGGGCTCGCAAGGTCGCGCGGGCTCGCATGAGTTCAGTGGAACCGAACCCAACTTGGCCCAGAAATCCATTTTTTGCACCCCCCCCCCCACCCCCCCCCCCCCCCCCGACGGTTCCATTATAGAAACCCTATCTTGGGTCAACAAGCCAAAGATAGTTTGCTGAAATTACACCGAGTCCATAACTCTATACACGATTTTGAATTGTTGAAAGAGATTCAACACATTAGCAAACCTTAAGCAAAAAGACTAGCGCGGTAGGTGAGCAACAGGAGCCTGCATTCGTGTCCGCAAGGTCGCGCGGGCTCAGCATGAGTTCAGTGGAACCGAACCCAACTTGGCCCAGAAATCCATTTTTTGCACACCCCATATCTACAACGAGTTTTCAGTCACACCTCACTCAGTAGAAGCAAAGATCATAAAACAAACAATTGACGAATGTGAAAAAAAAGCTATCCAAGGCGAGGATACTACGTGTGTGACTTCATTAGAATCAATGGTTGATTTTGGTATTGAAAGGTTAGGCAAAAAAGTGAAAGCTATTGCCACAGAAGTAAAAACTAAAAAAGATACCTCGTTACAAATATACAAAGTTCTGACAGCAGCAAAGAAACGCACAAACATAACTAAATAAATTCTTGGTGGATTTTTTGCCACAAGAAAAACACTACGTCCAGATGCTAGTCTTTTATTGCCATAAAAAGTGTCTGCGACATTAATGTTATAAATGACGTTTCTTTAGTGGGCATATTGAGGGACCAGCATAACAGTCGAAGGGGTTGCGATTTGCAGCACAGACACCAGGAAATGGAACCCAAAACATTTGGCATTTCAAGTGCTTAACGTGAAACCAGCAACTGTTCCGATTTGCAATTTCTTATCTGAAGATCACGTTACTTGGGTTCCATACTAATGTTCTTCAAGAATCTATGATTAAGGAGACTATTGTAATAAACTTGTGATTTACTACTCTTCGCGTTTATGAGGAGTATTTGTAATGTTTAAATATATAATTAAAAATGTCTCCTTAAGTACTTATATTCATGTTTAATGTTTAATTTCACGACCAAATCATGGTTAAATAACCTCTGGGACAATATTTTAATTGCTTGTAGATCACAACAGATGAAATGTTTAAAAGTTTCTCACTCTCATGGAATAGGGAAAGATGCGGAGGGGGGGGGTTAAAAATAGTACTCTCCATTTATCGTCGATTACTTTTCATAACTACTATATAAGCATTTATAATGTGGACCCATTTAAAAATTAACGATAAAGAGGTGCAATCATTGAACCAAACCATCACATTTTACTGCGGGATATCACATCAAAAAGTGACACATTGTGGTCACTCACTTTTTGATTAAAAAATTATTTCACCTTTATTTTTCAAATCTGAAACATATCTCTAGTATCCAAATTAACTTATGTTATGATCTAATTTCACCATATTATTTAAACAATTTTGTGCTCTTTAAATTCAACATACATTTTGTTATATTTTTATAATTGTTTTGTTTTTACATTTTAACTGCGGTTTATTTTAGAGTTGATTTATATTTTTACAACTTTAAACCATTAATTTAATATAGACCTTGAAGATACGTTAAAACTAATACTATTTCTTCGAGGAGAGAGTGTTTGTCTCTTTACATGTGAGAATGTATGATGTTTAATATGGTATGTGCGGGAAAAGCTATCGGAAACCCAAACGAACACATACAACGAACATATACATTTAAAGTGTTTGCGAAACGCAATTACGAAGAGAAATAAGAAACATTTGCGTAAAGAGATTGAGTTAGTAAATATTTCTATCTTACCGCCGCTATGCGCGCGGGTAATCCAACTAGTATATAGTGAAACGAAAGTAACTATGATGTTACCCCAGCCTTTTTATAAGAGGCTAGATTGTCCATTCATCGTCTATTTCTTTTAAGGGGACGTTTGGTATGATGGAATGGAAATGTGAGAAACGGAATGAGAAAGATTTCCTTAGTTTGGTACATCAAAGAATGAGAATAGAGAATTAAAATATGATTCTTTGGAAAACACATCAATTCTTTAAAAAACGTGGAGGTTATCCTGTAGGTATTGATACATGATCTCTTACCCTGCATATATAGGTATGGATTAGGCTTACGTAGGAATGTGGCCACCCCTTTTATCGAGTACATGCCCATTGTATAGATCGAGTAGTGCCATTCCAACTAGCGCCAATTAAGAACAAAAAACCAATAGAGATGATAGAACACAAAAACAGGAAAACCAAATCGTACATGGATCTGTTTGAGCATGGTATATGGATGACTTAGGATGTGGGGCTAAGCAAGGCCATCTTGTCTCGTCTCTACGTTTGTGGTTACAAAACTGAGGCCCCTAAAACAAAAGTTCAACAATCTTCTAAACGGAATAACATATACTACAACATCACAGACATTATCATGTAAACCAAGGTATCCATTCTCCTAGCATTTTTCCATCAAATTCGTTTCAATCTCTGTAGTCATTGTCTTCCAATAATGGTCGTAGGCTCACAATTCAGATACTAATTGCTAGTCCGTTAAGGCCTTTCCTGACGACTCTGTAGAACGTAAAAATTCAAGTTTTTATCAAACTTCAATTCAAAAATTCTTCTTCTTCAGCACACTAGCTACGGAGACGGGAATGGTTAACAATATTCTATACGCAGTAGTTGTGTTAAAAAAGCAATCTAAATGTTGAAAAAGTTGTAAAATATCAACATGTCCTAACTTTTCTTTAGGCGTCGAGTTAATTAGCAATTTTAACTCAACAAATAAGTCAATTCCATCAATATCATATACCTCAGCGTGTTTTAGTGCAGCCTCAAGATGTAAGCAACAAGATTTAAATCATTGTCTTCTAATGACTTGCAATTTGTTAGAAGTAAGCATAAAGACAAAAGTTTTTCCATACTCTTGATACAACTAAAACCTACTATTAAGTAAAACAATTGCTCAGATTCAACAACACATAAGATATAATATGTTGTAAAAGATTCATCAAGAGATCGTGGAACGCTAGACAACGTATCATAAGTTATATATAACTTTGAGGCCCCTTTAAATTGGAGGCCTTGTGTGGCAGCACACCCTTATATCGAGCTTGACAGTACTCGGCTCGACTCGGCTCGTGTATATTAATATATATTATATATATATATAATATATTATATATATATTATATATATATATATAATATATTATATATATATATAAATAATATTATGCGATAAAATTGTGTCTAACATATCTCAATTATACGTAAAGTCTATTATCACACCTAAAAATAACATTTAATAATATTGTTTGCCAAAAGTTCTGATTATAAGTACCCGACGCTGTAACGCACGAATACTTTGCTAGTGTAGTGTAATACATAATTTGAACGAGTAATCTCTTACTTTTAATAGCATCTCATATTCCAAGCCAATAATCTTCATGACACATCATTTAGTGGATTTTGTTTTGTAAAAATTATGTAGTTCTATCATTTCTCTAAAAATAGTTATATTGACACTTAGCTTTGCTAGTAACAAAACTATAGAAGTGACAGATTATTGCTACTAAATAATTAACTGAAATAACTAATTGGAACGTCTAAAACACATTATACGACTAGCCTAAAATGCAAGTTGGGTGCAAACCCACACCGCCCCGACAGCGCACACACCGAACAACTGGACGGACCCAACATCGCCAGTCCGCCACATCCCCATTTCAAGGTGCAATACATAACCCCATGGTATGGTTCCCATAGGTCATTTGTTGTCCAGAATCCTCTAAAAGTCTCCCCCCCCCAACCCCCCACTCCAGCCCCGCGAATAGCCTCCGCACAAACTCCTCCCCGACACCACATGCTACTCCCAACAGCCTCCCATAACCCCCCACCCCGCCTCTCAGAGAATACCAAACATTCTATCCAATATCCCCTACTTCTCACCTCCTCCTGCCGACCCGCAAACTTCAACCGTCCTCTTAAATCCTCCCATCCCTCCCCCAGAACCCCTACCCTATGCCTCCCAGACCATCCACCCCATCATATAAGATCTATATTCAATCAGCGCCTGGACTCTCCCTACAACACACAGCACATAAGCGACGATAGGCGAACATCCCGCACTAGCAGAAACCCTCACCCCCCCCCGCACCAATATCTCAAAAACCCCTCCCCCACTGCTCCCACGCCCCACAAATCGCCCCACTATCCGGACAACATCCCAAGTACTCCGCCTACATAACCTGGAACACTCGTGTACGTGTTCACTTCGCCCCCCCTCCTCGTCTCAAACTTCCAAAAAACCCTCCAGTTTCCCATAACCTCCAATTCAGCACAAGTCCCACACAATCTCCCATAATAAAGGCCACGTTCAAACCCCACTCCCCCAACGTTTCCCCTCCCTTCACAAAAGACAAACTCCTCCCCCAACGCCCTCATTACCGTAACTATGCGAACCACCCGGAATCCCCCCAACCTTCCCTCCACCCCACACCCTCAACCGCCCACATACCACCAAAAATTCTCGAAAACAAATACCTAAGATACTCAAAACCTCGACCCAACATGCCCTCCCCCAAACCGTCTCAGAACCTAAGTCTTTCACATCAACGTCACCCCACCCCCTCGTACGATTTGCCCCTCTCACCATCCCAAATTCGCAGTCGTAATACTGAAACTCACAACCCACGACCTAATTACTGCCCAACCACCCTCCCGTCCCGACTTCACGCCAACCGATTTCTATCCTCCCTCCCACCCTCACCTTCCCAACACGCATCTAAGCTTATCTCCCCCAATACGCCTGCCCATTGGGTTAAGCCAGACTCTCACACTCCGAACCTTCCAGTATTCTTCCCACTCCCATCCTTCCGTCAAACACCCTCGCCGCCAACTCACCCCCCTCTTCCCACCCTTCGAACAGCATCCGCATACCACCTCAGCACGCACCGCAACAACCACTGCACCTCATTACAGTGACACCCACCCTGTCACAATCCTTCATAACCTCCTATATGCAGCCACCAAACCTGATACACTACGCGACCCACCGCAAAGTTGACAAATTCTCCATCAAAACTATTTAAACCATACTTGCACCTTCTAGCAAACAACTCTACGTCCCGGCACCCCCAACCCACCCCTCTCCATACTGCATCTCACGTCTCACGCTCAATAATACCTTCCTCAACACCTACTATAATACCCTCATACTACTGCCCCCAACCACCGCTCAAAATTCCCCCCATGCCCCCCCCCTCCCATCCCCCTCAAAACGCAAATTCACTTCTGTTCCACCCCTCATAACCAATCACAACACGTAGCGCCTCAATCTGCCCCAAACCACTCCCCCGCCCTGCAACCCAAACCCCCAACCTCACCCCAACACAACCCAACAACACTTCACCCCAGCTACACCCCACCAAAAAACCCCCAATTTTTACCACCAGTCTTAACACAGCAAATAATCTATCATCCTCAACACAACACAACTTCCATTCCCCTCATACACTTACCAACTCCTCGCTCAAACTGTTGATTTTGGAACGTTATGCCAGTGATTGCAACCCCTTTAGTCGCCAAAATCACAATACCAATAACCATACGCGAAAATCTCGCCCCATATGTCTACCCCACAACACGAACTCCCACTTTCCACCTCAAAAATCGACGTATGAGCCTTTCACGCGTCCCCCAGACAATACCCCAGCCGTTTGTTCTGATGCCAGAGTGTTCATGTACTTTAGATAACAGGAACATTCGGTTGATACCAACCCACGCGGGTCGGAGTACCGCCACGTGTGTTGAAACCAATACAATAGCCCTCCATACCCACTCGAATCATTAAAGGGTAAAGTGGGCCAATCAAAGCTCCTTAAATGTACGTTTTTCCCCTTGTGCCAACCTGTCCACTTAACAGAACTTGTATTTCATAGCCATGGGCATGTCCTTAATTTAATGATTAGCCCTTAGAAAAGTTGAATCGTGATGGTGCACACAATCGTACGTTTCGCCTCTCGTAATCCAGAGATCCCAACCCGCCCTGACAATTCTCTTCGTTCTTGCCCAAGTGTTGATCTCCCACTATATAAACACAAGCCACCCCGCGCATATACCATAATAATATCTAAATATATTGTGGATAGGTTTTTTGATTGTAAAATGTAGTTTTTTATTGTCGAGGCCCCATGCTATTTGTTCAAAATTCCCAATATTCAAAAAATTAACAGCTTCCTCCCTACTAATTTTTTATGTGCCTATTTTTAAAACCAAAATTATTCCAAGTCAACCCAGCACCCCTTTATACTCCCGTCACTAAGCACATTCTAACATTACCACCTCCTCAGACTCCTGCCAATAATCGTTCAACCCTGTCACCCAACATCCAACTCTTTAACCCACATCTTAACAAATTCCATTACCTAATGCGAAAAGATATTTAAAAAAATACACTAAAGTATGCTAAAGTCAAATAGTAAAATCCCCCGATTAATCCATAATTTTTATGACACATTACAATCTCAATAAAAATCCCCGCGAGACTAATCACACGGCCCCCCAAAATCATGTAAGGTACTCTCCCTTTCAGTATAAAATACCCCGTGACGTAACAGAAAAACTAACAGTTAAAACATATAAAGATACTATCCGAAAAGCCCGAAAACCCTATCCCGCCTACATCTAAAAATATCACACACCCAACCCACCCTCGCCGAGCCCGCCGCTTACACCACCGCCTCTTCCCACACCCCGCCAAAAACCGCCACCAAGAAAAAAACTAAAGCGCCTATTTCATCAAAAATCAAACAAGCCACCCACCTTCAGATGATATATTCCCCCACATGTCAACATTTAAACCCTACTTCCCCCCAACATAAGCGCAGGTAGGCTTGTCCTCGGGACGCAATATTATATGCTTTAAAACCAAATACCTCAAAATTTCCCCAAACTAAATCTTTGGAAAGTAGCAAAGACTTTTGTGAAGAGAGTTTAGAAATCACAAGTTATAAAACACCCCCTTTTCCCATTTTTATAAAACTTTTTCATCATTTTTTTTGTAAGATAAACTAAGAATATTTTGACTTTCGTTATTTCCATAACTGTTAGGGATCATAGAACAAGATGCATTTCGATCCGAGAATGCCCCAAAAAGGATAAATTCATCATCCCCGACTTTTCACTTATCCAAACCAAGCTTAAAACAAAATCACATCTAAATATCAGTAAAGATGCTAACACTACTCATATTTGCAACTTGTGAACTTTTTACTCTCGACATTTATTATATCTTAAGTGAATGTGCTATTTTGAATTTCAACCATGGATACACCAACGATAAGCAACATACAATGCAACACTTTCCACCCAAGCATAAATAGTTTTAAGGCGAGATCATACCTTATGTAGCACATTCGTCTCGGCACATCTCAAACTGCGGCTAAAGTGAACCCAGTGCTTTTGGGACCATCCCCCCCAGCACCCTAACTGATGAGACCAGTATCGGACTACCACGGACCTTAGTTTCAAAGAAAAACTCTGAGTTTTTCCTTCATAGCTTTAAAGAAAGAATCGTCAAAGATCAAAAGCAATTTTAATTTCACCAGAAAAGAAATCAATTATTAATTCAACTTAATATTAAACAAAACATTAATGCAATTGTCACCCTCGATCCTTTTAGAAGCTGCAACATCGGTTGTGAGCCCGGCAAGATGCCAGCAAACATATATCAGTCTCGGATCGTTTATCTTACTATGGGCTTTATTTAGAAAACTACCACATCGGTTGTGAGCTGGCAAGAGGTAGTAAACTTTTATCAGCCCACAACTTTTATTATTTTTATTATTATATATTTTTTATTATTTATTTATTTTTTATTTTTTTTTACTTTTTATAAGACTTCTTTTTAAAAAATTCAAGTATAAATTTAAACTAAGACTAAAATTTTTGCTATATATTACATAAAAATTGTTGATTTTAATTTTATCTCCAAAAACAAGCACGTATATTAAGTCTGGTGTTAAGAGCTTATGGGAGCAAAAGCAAACAAGCTTACATACAAGAGCTCTAAGATTTCCAAAATAGATCCTGTTTTAGCATCCTACTTATACTTAACTCTATCATTTTTTCGTTCTTCACAAATTCGCGAAGCTTTAGCCTAAGATTTAAGGAACAAGCTAGAGCTCAACACGCTCGATCGAGTCAAAATTTACTCTTATTCTACCCAGCAGGAAAGTCAAAATTGTGGCAAAAACACTTATTTTATTTTTGAAAATTTTAAAAAATTTCATATTTTTGAAAATTTTGGTGGGAAAACGGGGTACATGAGAACAACGGGTAAAAGTAGGTAAGATCATATCAAAGATATACTACCCCATACTAGAATCAAACATTATCCTCAATGTTTCCTAGCCTAAGACTTAAAAACCCCATACTAGAACTCAAAAAGGTCGAATGCATAACCTAAACATGAAGAAAGTATCACAATAATCTTTAGCCGTTTATCAACTGTGCTAAAAGATAAATGTTAGACGATAATAATCTTTAGGATATCGGATTTCCCTAAACTAATGGCAAGCAAAGGCTAGGAAGCTCGAGTGGACCGGGACAAAACACCGAACACGAGAGACTTCAGAAAATTTTGGGTGAATCCTGCAAACAATCACAAGTACAAACACAACAAGAATCGGAAGAGTACAAGCCTCCTCACATCACAACAGAAATAAGAAATAAGTTAGAAAATAGAAGATGGATAAGCATGGGGTGCCTCCCACGAAGCGCTTTGTTTTTGGTAACCGAGTCACGTAGCTTGACTCGATCCCCGAATTCATTCGTCCTTGGAGAAAGTGTATGGAAGAGAAAATCTCAATCAGGCTTTCATTAATGTTTGGATAAACATTAAAGCACATGAAAGTTCCATCCTGATGAGATGCCACCGGCTCTAAGTGGAGATGCCGAGGGTCAAAAATGGTGTCCTCATTTTTGGTGGAGGAGATTAAGGGAGAAACCCAAAGGGTAGGTGAGAAACGGGAGAAAAATCCAAGTGACAAATGTGAAGGAATTGTCAACTTCAACATTAATCTCACCTCCCCCTAGGTCAAAACATTCATCTTCATTAAGCTCATCAACATTGTTTATCACGGGCACATCGGGTTCTATGTCGAAGGTTAAACGTTCATATTCGGGAATGGGATCATCATTAAGCAAGTTGTCAATAATATCCTCTTCCCGAGTTAAAATTACTTTCAATACCTGGTGGTATCGAATCATTTGGTCTGGAAAATATATCGATCTCTTCCCTATTAGGGTCACTATCCTCAATGAGAGTAGTATAATGTGGTAAAGACTCGATGATATGTTATTAGAATATCCAGCGACCAGGAAGATGAATTACCGCATAGAATCGACATTCGATTGATATAATCCTCGTGTTCTCTAACAATTCCTGGAGGAATCGTGATAAGTTCACCGGTGAACTCATGGTGAAGAGGATCACTTTTGGGAGAAAAAGTAACATGATCTGATTCATTTCTCAATGTGTTGTGGTTCATGATCAAAAAATACTTTAGGAGAGAGTATGGGTTGTAACATACTAAAGCTAAACTTCAAGATATAATACGTCTCCTTCCGAGTCATAATAACCTTCCTCAATATACGTAGGAACTTCGATAGCTAGAAAAGCATCGATCTCATCATTATCGCCTCCTGATCAAAACACTCAGCCTCATTAATTGGAGTATCATACAAAATTCCTTTCCAATCACTCATTTTACATTCCAAATCAAATAAATCATCATTCTCTTCGAAAAAGTTGGATCATGCGATGATCCCTCGAGAAGGAAGTTAATGCTTTTAGACGGGTCCATGTGAAATAGAAACTCAATGTCATCTCCTTGAGTAAGACACTCATCTTTGTTAGAATCAGAAACAGGTGTGACTCGGAAAGTTGACTCATCAAGGTTAGAATCATAAGAATCCTTGCACTCAATGTCCTCTAACACCTCATCAAAAAGAGGATTTACGTCACTAAAGATATATTCGTCATCAAATTCGAAAAGAGGGTTCGAGAAAGTCACGGATTTTTCCTCAAAAATAGAAGAGAAAATATCACGCGAAGGCAAAACGTTCTCACTATCACTACCGGATGTATCCTTGGATTCTCTTTGGATTGGGACAATTTCCTCAGTACTAAAAGTACTAAGGTGCTCGTCCCTCATTATGAGAGAATCCTTGGGCTCAATAGACGGTAAGGTAGATGTGATTGTAAAAACCGAAGAAACTTGAGGTGGTTTGTTTGAATGAAAAATGCCCTCCTTGCAAATAACTTTAAAATTCTTCAAACAAGGTATGATGCGAGATTCTTCACTTCCTGCTTTTCTTTTTCATCGATGACATCTTCCGGTGGAGTTAAGCAAACTAGAGTGGGTTCGTTGGTAAACCTTTTAAAACTATCCTTGTATGCGTCATTAACCATTTTAATTGACTCATTTTCATGCTTTTGAGGATGTTTTGACGTGCCATTGACATAAAAAGTTATTTGTTCATTTCTGTCCCTTAAAACAAGCTCTCATTCATATACATCGATTAAAGCACGGCTGGTTCTCAAAAATGATCTCCCAAGTATGAGAGGAACTCGAGGATCGGCTTTGAAATCAACAACAACAAAGTCATTAGGAAAATGGAAATTCCCAACTTTTACAAAAGTATCTTCGGCGAGTCCTTTAGGACGAGTAATCGATCGGTCCGCTAACTCTAAAGTCATCCGAGTTGGTGTAAGATCAAGCAGAGAAAGCTTTTTCCAAATAGAAAGAGGCATTAGATTTATGCTTGCGCCAAGATCGGCCAAGGCATGGCTGCCCACATCCATTCCTAGGAAATTACATGGAATAAGAAACTTGCCGATCATCCAAGCTTTCGGGAAGCTTTTTTAAGGAGCATGCGCGAAGCACTTCTCGTTCAAACGGTATTTTTGCTAAATCAAGCAACTTTTCCTTTATATCATAAGCAAACTCTAATCGTCAGGAGCAAATCATAGCAGTCAAAATAAAGCATGCCGCGAACTATTGTCAAAGCGCAAATCTGGAAAATTTGGAAAATCTTCTCCATTTGATTCGAAGCGTTTGGTCCATGAGACTTTTATCATCATGTCGTTAAGGAATATGGAATATTTGGCCTAGGTAAATTCTTCGGGATATCGGATCCGAATATGGGAGTGGTTTTTAGCAAAGTCCGTCGAAACATCGGTTCCTGAATAGAATGGGGATAAACCGGAGGTCGGATTTGAGTCGGTTTACTTTCACTCTTTCCTTGGAAATTTGTTTGCCTCTTTATCCGTTGTCCTCCTCGGTATCGGGGTTATCTAGATCCACGGTGCACCTTGGTCTTAGGATGAAGGAATAATAGGAATCAAGAGGGTCCCTTGTAAGCAACACCACTTCGAGTATTGATCGCTTTCACTCACCCTTGGGTTTGGAATTGGTATTACTCGGAAGAGTAACCCGAAGTTTGAGGCTGGTTTTGAGACAATCCACAATTTATGTTTGCAAATTATTTAAAAGTATTTGTTGATTCTTCATGACGGCTTGTTGATATTTTATCGTGTTTTGAATTTCATTCATTAAGGTCCTCCTTTCACGAGTTGATTTGATTTTGGCATGTTCCTTAAACAATCTGATCATTATTACCTCTTGTAACTTGAAAAATCATTTGAAAACTCTTGTTGAACTTGATTATTAGGCACTTGAAAAGGTTGGTTTTGAAATCCTTGATTTTGAAAATTCGGAGCATGATTATTTTGAGCTTGAAAACCTTGATTACCATGAAAATTATTTCCCCGATTAAAATTATTCCCTTGACCTTGATTTTGATTAAACCTATTTTGACCATTGTTTTGCACCGGAGCAAAACCTGGTGGTGCCATTTGATTACTAACACGGTTCGGAGGGTTAACTTGATTGTAAGTACCCGTAGTCGCACAAACACTAGCTTGATTGTTATCGGTAGTCGGACAATTATACCAAGAATGGGCACCACCACAAGTAACGCAAGTTTCCTCAACCGCTTTAACCGGAGCGGGAGTGACAACTTTCTTAGAAACAATCTCGACTAAGGTCGAAAGTTGATCCGCAAGCTTATCAATTCTCTCATCCGTCTTACTAACACTTTCCCTAGAAGTCGTATTCATCCTAGAAGCATTTGGTTTGTTTCGTGAATAACGCACTTTTGATTTGTTTTCAATTATATTCAAAGCCTCTCTAGTCGTCTTACTCAAAAGATTTCCACCTGCCGCGGCATTTAGGGAGTCTTGATCATTGTCGTTTAAACCATTATAGAACGTATCTATCTGGGTTAACTCCGTAAATCCGTGGTGTGGACAAGCTCTAAGCATTTCCTTAAATCGTTCCCACGCTTCACTAAAAGACTCATCGAATTTTTGTGTAAAACAATAGATTTTATTCTTTAAGTGAGTGGTCTTCGAAGGAGGGAAAAATTAATTTACGAATTTGGTAACGAGATCCTCCCAAGTCAAGATTAAATTAGGAGGTTCTTTCTCATACCAAGTTTTAGCAGCCCCCTCGAGTGAATATGGAAACATCATTAGCTTAATCACATCGTTTGGTACATTCCTAAATCGTAGAGTCGAGGTAATCCTTTTGAAACTATTAATATGAGCATGAGGATTTTCGTTCTCTAAACCGTGAAGCGGGTTTGCTTGAACCAATTGAAGTAAATTTGTTTTAATCTCAAAATGATCCGCATTAATTTCTGGTAAAACGATAGCTTCTTCGTACCCTTCCGTGGGTGCTCAGAGTAGCTCTTCCATTGTACGTTCCGCCATTGGTGCAACGATAGTACGAAGCTCGGGTTAGACTATGTTTGGAGCACGTCCTTTATTTCGACGTCTCGAAATGGTTACGTTTGAATTATTTTAAAAATTGGAATTTCTAGTGCGCATGCACTAAACAAATGAAATAAGAAAAGGATATATTTTTGTTTATCGAATAATCAACAAACTTAGGGTAACTCTCTTAAGTAAAATAAATTTTACAAAAGAGGTGCGCCTTTTTCGTAAGTGACACAAACGGTAAAAAAAAATTTCTTAGGTTCGGGAACTTATTGATGGATAATACCTCAGTTGAAGGTATTATTTGTTGGTGTTCTTTTACCAACTTTGTAATTATTATTTTTTATTTCTTAATGAATTCACAAGAAAAATCGAAAAATCCGAAAGAGCAAATATTTTTGTACTTTTCTTATTTGATTGCTTAGTATCATACATTTCCTTTATTCTACAATCCCCCCTAAAGGAGGATCATATCTCTTGTAACCTTTGATCTTGAACTATTCATTAAGATCTCTCTGTGACTTGATCTTAAACTTTAACCGCTGTTTGTCTCAGTCCTTGTTGTGTAATAGTGGTATTTTCCAATCATGCTCTTATGATCTTGATCATTTATCATTTTCATTTCTTTTTCCATTTGCCTTGAGATCTTTTCAAGTCATCATTTTTACTAGCAATACCATCTGATTGTCTTTATAGCTTGTAACAAACTTACACATACTTTCTTTACCAGCTTACAATCTCCTCATTATTAACATCTAAAACTTAATGATTTAGGAAGTCTTTGATTTTATCAGAGATCGGAAGTTGTATCGTTTGAACTTTGAGTATGAGAAATAAAGTATGAATTACGATGGTTTTTCCTTGTTCTAAAAGGATAGATATGTTGTTGATGTTCTTCCCCCCAATTGCTTCCCCATAAATAAACAACCATTCGTATACACATACTTCACATTTCTTCCCCCTAAATGTTGCACTCTATCGAAATATCCAGCTTGAACACTTCTCTTCCCCCTGATTGCATTTGATGACCATCAAACATAATCATAATCTTGTTACGCCTGAATATTCGATAGTGAAGTCATGTGTGGAGTGCGGTCTAAGCATGAGAGTCAACTACTAACTTCAATTCCAACAATCTCCCCTTATCAACATTATGACATCATAAGTAACCTGGTAATCCTACACTCCCTTGAATAAATCAAGAAAATGTTGTTTGTAGTTTTTTCGAAAACAAATTTCAAAAAAACACGATAACTACTAGATCACGAAGATTGACTGAGATAAACAGGACTATTTGAATCCATAAATATTCAATTTCAAATTATGACCTTACGTGCAGTGTTGGCTTGATGTAGCACTGTAGGAATTTCATTCATTCATGTGAAATACTTAATTGTAATATCACTCTTGGAATTGTTCCCGACAATTCACTAAACATTCATTATCACATACATATAAGCGACTCTTGTACTTTTTTGTATCTTTGAAGTTAATACAAATGTTTACTTTTGTGTCCCTATGTGAGATTTATGAATTGATCTCATTTGGCCCTAGACTCAATATGTGCTTTTTGGTTTTAGTGATCGGAAGCTAGAGCAGACTGCCACCTTTTCAATATCAACAATCTCGGAGTGAGATGTCAATAGATTATGCGTTTAATCTCATTGACAATGAAACAAGAATTCTTTTAAGAGAATCTTGAGTGGCAGGGAAGGGTTGTGCATTGCATCACTGGGTCCATGATGTCTTTCTTTAATACTAAATATCATCTTTGTGATATTTCAATAAGTAATGTGTTGACTCCGGTTTCCTTCTTCTGCTAATGGTTTGTGAGGCTTCTTTCTTTTCATCACCCTTTATCCATATATTTCCTTTTCATTTCTTTCAAACCCCTTCAATGTCCACCAAATGTCATTACTATCATCATGTTGCGATTGTTCCGATGATAGCTCATGCCTTAGTTGACATTATTCCCATTCACATTCTACTCCATCATACCTAAGGACTTCTATTCAATCTATGGAATGTCCTGGGTAGATCCCTCCTGTACTGGTTTAGATCATGGATAAAATACCAACCTTTCCACTTTATATTCTTCTTTTGATCATTGTGAGGTAGTTGGTTGATGGGTATTAAGATCAAAACCATAAAACCATTTGAAAATCAATCAAAGTGTTTGATATAAATCAAAACACTTTTGAGAAATACTCCCCCTACACATGTGCATTGATATTCAAAATTATTCAAAATCATTTTGCACATGAAGGAAAGAGTTGATTGCACTTGAGTCTTATTAATCACTTTGATAATCAACACATTTAAAGCATCTGACCTTTCTTGATCACTTTTACTCCAATTTTCTCCCCCTCCAAAAATGCATACCATATTTTCATCATTTGTTAGCTAAGATTCAAATCACTGATAAAAAGCTATGATGAAATTATGAAAAACACATTGAGAAACGATTAGCAATGATTATGATTTGGAACCTTTCTGAACATTTTAAACAAGATTGAAAAACTAGTTGTGTCAAAGTATGTTCGTATATCTAAACGTATGATCCAGTAATTGCTCACGTTTTACCTCATCCTTGTTAAATCAGGAAACGTTCTGTAACCGACTACAATCTCACCATTAATTTCACAGCTATCGATATAAACAAACTTACAACAACTACTTTTAAAACTCGATATTGATTCCATTTTTACAACAACATTTTTCTTTATACTCCCCCTCAAAAAATATCAAATGAGTGAACGAGGAAGGGAGTGTTGAACACACACTTTGGAAGATTTTGATAAATCTTTTTGAGTAACTCTTGAAAATTTGTGTTCAAACTTTTGTATACCATTTTACTTGAGCTCAAGATTTTGAATATCTTAAATGAAATAGCTCAAGTCCAAGAAGGTTGTAAACTCCCGTTGTGAGGATAAATTACAAAATCTGGACACTTTCCCTTAAATTGAAGAATGATTCTAAGACTGACATTTACTTAGAAGTCGAATGTCCCGATCACTTCACTTTTTTTGAAAAGATGAAGGAATAATAAAATTGCCCGGGACAAAGAATTACTCTTCTTTTAAAGATAAAGCGCACATGAAAGTTTATACCTTTTCTATTTATTGAAACCGGTTGTTGATCTGAAATTTAATAACAAACCATTTTGATGAGTAAACTTTTGAAAGATTTTTGAAACTACTTTTTGAAAACGTGAATAATTTTTTGCTCAAAAAAACAAGAAAAGTTACTCTCTTTTTAAGGGTAAAGCGCACTTGAAACGTACACTTCCCTTTATTTGAAGACCGGGTAAAATCTAACATTTAAATTCAAACATTGACTTGAGCTACAAAACTTTGTAATGTGTTTATTTGAATAGCCAAGACCGAAAAGATTTCTCCTTTTCGTTGTTAAGGATAAATTGCACTGAAACGTATAATTATTCCTTTTATTTAAAAGCACGGGTTGCATCTGATATATGATTACAAACCAATGACATCGAAGTAGACAACAACTTTTGAACCATTTACAGCACCAGTGCTAAGGGTTACTCAATTTTGAAAACCAATTGAAAGTTGTGTCAAGTCGATGTAAAGATTGTGAGTTTCCAACAGGGCTTTGAAACACGGTGTTTCATTTGAAATACAGCTCTCGTGAAAGATGCAACGGAGATTTTAAAATACCTCTTGATACTCCATTGATTTTTGAAACTCGGGTGTTCATTGGAGTTTTTAAATCTTGTTGACGAGAAGAAATTTCCATTTGTTAATTCGTCATTGATGAACATCCTGAAAATGTTGTTTCGTTGAAAATCTTCCTTTCTTGTTGATGGTTGAAGCAAAATCATTCTTGTTTTGCATCGAAAGCATTTCTGATATGGAATATTTGAAAGATTTCGAATGATTTTGCTTATATTGGCCTTCACCACTTTGTTTTACCGGTGTAAAACAGAATGTGGAGTGACAAAAAACTTTGATTCTTTCCTTTTAAAGTATGTGTCATAAAACTCTTTTTTAAATAGATGCACAAAAGTTTGAATACCTTAATGGCCTCCACACTTGTTTTACCGGTGTAAAACACGAGTGTTGTTTCAAAAAATTGATTCTTTGCATGTGAAGCTCTTGTCTTAAAACCCTTTTGAGGAGAAAATGTTTCAAAACTTGAGAATTCTTAGAAAACTTCCTTCGTTTTGTAAAGAATAGGTTGTAACTGGATAAACCCTACGAGAAAACGGTTTTGAAGATCACCCCGGTGTGAACCTTTCCAAAACACTTCTTTATGGAGTTTTGAAGCTTTTTGAAACAAATTGAATTTCCATTTTTTGCAGGATTAAGAATCAAACTTCACTTTTAAAGCATTTAAATGAAGTCCTCAACTCATGACATACTTTGACAAAAACAATATCTTGAGATGTCAAGTTTTGATTCCAAATATTCATTCGATTTACAAAGCTGATCTTTTTCATTTTTAGCAAGACTGTGCAGTGACTGGTTTTTAGACAAACTCAATTTGCACATCAACTTTATGGATAAAACATGATTTTGAAATTTGAGAGTTATCACAATTTATCACGGTGTTCCCAAAATTTAGAATATGTATCAAACTTAGTTTGCACAGACTTTCCTTCAGATTTTTCTAATTTAGTCTCAAATGATAATTTCTTTTTCAAAAATTGATCCTTTTTTCAGCTTTAGAATCATCAACCTTACGAGCCAAATTGAATTGTCCGTTCAAGAACAACTTTCGTTTTTTCAAGTTTTTCAAAATACGCTTCAATTTAGCTGTTCTGTTCGACAATTCAAGCTTGACGCATTAAAGATCTTTTTGTTGTTGATAAAAACCTTTTTAAGCTCCGACAAACTTTGTTAGATACTCACATTGGCATTATCACAAACATTCTCCCCCGATTCCATGTTAAGTTCAGAAATATCCAACTGCTTCTTTTTGAAAAATTCAATTTTTTCGAGAATGTTTTTGAACTTAGTTTCAGCAAATTCAAACAATTGAGACTTCAGATTTTCTGCCTCGTCTTGTGTTACATTTGAAGTTTTTGTTTGGACCCGCGACTTTTTGATTGAATCAAACAAGTTTTTGTAAGTCAACTTAATGTTCATTCCTCCTTAATAATGACGCCACAGACGATATCCAACTCACATTACTCTTTCCATCTCATCAAAATCGTCCTTAAAACTTTGACTTCATCACATTTTTAATTCAATTTTTCGGACCTTTGAACCGACTCAAACAAATCTTTATAAGTCTGTTTCAAATGAGCATTCTCGAGTTGTAACGATGCCATAAAATTCTCATTTTCTTTTTGCACTGTTTTCAAAGAATTATTTTCTCGAGACTTGTGTTGAAGTGCGATTTCAAAAGCAATACTCTTTGCCTCAGATTTTGACAAATCTTTTTCCAATTCAACAATTCTTTTTGACAATCCCTATGTGACTTCAAAATGAACACTCGTTTGACTCTTTTGAAATTCTTTCAATTTCATCATGTAACTCCTTATTCCTTATTTCCATATAAGAAGTTATGACAAGATTCTTGATATCTGTAGTTAAGGATGCTTCTAAAAGTTGATCTTTCACAATCATTTTGATTCTCAATCTCGTAAGATAAGTACTTCATTTTGCTCAACCAATTAAATCTTTCATTTCTTTATATCCATTTGAAATAATTTTAAAGGACTTCAAAATAGGTTTTGCCACTCTCGAAGAATGTATATCCTTCCAATACAAAACATTTAAGGTAGCCTTTGTTCTTCTTAGACGTATAGAAAATGCTTTTCTCGTTTGTGATTCTTATCAGTAACCAAACAAATTTCTGTAATATTTGTCCATTTCAATCAAATTCACAAGCATTGGATTTGCACTAGGCATTGATGCCATGCTTGGTTTTGTCTTAGAAGCAAATTTCTCAGAAGTTGTTTTTGAAACAGAAGATATACATGATGATGTAAAATAGTTTGTTCACGAACGCTCTTTTTTGAGGAAACAAAATCTTTATAAAGTTTGTTCTACATTTTGTAATCGATGGTTGAATCTTAGCTCTTGAATTTTTCATCTTTTTTGAAACTCATTCATTTTTATTGACTCTGTTTTCAGCATCCTCAAGAGTTTCCCTCAGAATCAAACATCATTTGTTCATTTTTACACACAGCTCAGAAGCATGATACAACTTAGGTAATTTTAGCATAAGCTTTGAAAAGAACTACAAGGACCGTTTATAATCTCCCACCACTCACCCGACGTTTTGTAAGTTATCCCGAAACTTTTGTTCAGTTGTAAGCAACCGAATGTGTTCATTGATTCTTCCATTTGCAAAAACAACATTTCAGATCATTGATTTTATCTTGTACTAAATATATCATCTAAGATATTTTTTCCTCTCTGTCACGTTGTGTTTGTTTGAAAATCGTTTGTGTCTTTTGAAGTGATTGAACTATTTCCTCGTTTGATCCCATTTTTTCTGATTTAATCACAACGAACCTAAAAATTTCTGACACAAACTTCAAAACTTTCGATCCAAAATATCAAGCACGCTCAAAATTTAATTAAATTTTATCCAACATGAACCAAAAAATTCAACTCAAATTATCAATTACTATTTGAATTATTTTTCCGCTATTAAAACATCTTACACCAAAAATTTTGAACACAAATAATATTCCACACGAACCAAAAATCAGACCAATAAAATAAATGATGAAGCTTAATTGTTTGTTCAATTCGTTTAAGGTTACACAACACAATTTGTTATATCACTACTCCCAGCCCAAATGTATTTCAGCCCAACTGACCAAGTTATATAATTTGGAGATATCAAAAATGTAAGCCGAATGACTTTTGGAGGCCCAACAAGAATTGTTAACCCTAAAAACACACAATATAACAGCCTCACACATTAACACACAAACCCTAACCCTAAGTCTTAACCGACACACAGCTATTTTTTCTTTGATACATTCACACGACACAAAACTTATCAAATCCACTCTCACACTCAGCCACACATACACTCACTTATTGTATTTCACTCACAGCCACTCACAAAATTCACTCTCACACTCAAAATCTCAATATTTCTTTTAGACACACAACTCAATCAATCTCACAACTCAATCAATCTTCTTTGAGTATACAAACCACACAACTTTGACTTAATCACAAAAACCACAAAATCCACGCACGGGTTCCCTTTTATTGTTTGATTCGACTTCAAGATTTGAAGAGGCTCACAGGTTTTATCACAAAATGTTTGTTTTCAATTTGTGTATTTTTCTTTTTCTTGGAAAACGAAACAAAAGAGGACAAGAACACTTTTGTTCTTGGATTTTCTTTGAGGTTTTCGAAAATCAAATGAAGGTAAAACTTCAAAAGATTGATCTATGATGATAAGGGTTCTCAATATAAAGTCTTGATAGACCTTTTGTCTTGGAAAAATACACAAGAAACCCTAACTGAGATCTTGTTAGTTCCGTTTTAAGTTCCGATCAGTTTATTTGACTTTCGATCGAGTACATGAGTTTTTCCTTTTTGTTTGATGATTTATTTAGGTTTATGGATCTATGATGTTAATGAAAAATCTGAGATCTTATGATGAGGTTGAGTTTGATCTTGTGTTTGAAAAATATGAGATATATTGTATCTTCCGAATTTGTGTTTCTTGATCCGAGTTTGAGATGTTTGAGATTTTGTTTCCGAGTTTGTGTTTCTTGTGGTTCCGAAATTTGATGTTCGAGATTAACTTTGGATCCGAGTTTGACAAAGTTTGTTTCCTAGTTTTGGATTATCGAGTATCAAACTGAGTTTGAGTTTGACAAAGATCTATGATGAAATTTTCGTTCGAGTGTTGGATCAGGAATCTGTTATTTTAACTCGAATGAAAAATCTGAGATCTACTTTTAAGTTTTCTTTGTTTTCAGACTCCGAGTTTGAATCTGAAACAAAGATCTATGATGAAAAATCAGTTGTTTTATAGATCTTTAAGATCTGGAAAAAGTAAAAACACACAACAAGATTAAACTTAGATCTAAAAAAAAATATGAATATTACTGAGTTTGACTTTCAAACAGATTTTACTGAGTTTGACCACTTGTAACAAACTTTGACCTACTGAATTTGAAATTTTGTAACAACTTTTACTGAATTTGACCATTGCTATCACTGCTGAATTTGAAAATTACGCTCCAATAAGCAGATTTTGACTTATATTACCACGACACTTACGATAAAACCGTAAGTATACAATTTCGGTTATATAAAACACAACAGAAATTAGCTCAATAAGCAAAAATAAGCTTTTTAGACTTGTTTGACCAAAAATAAAGTCATTTTTTGTATTTGACCAAAATAAGCTCACGAAAATAAGCAGAAAATCAGTAAAAGCACACGAAAATAGACAGAATAACACAGCAGAAATCTGGACCGAAAATAAGACCAAATAAAGCTCGAAATAAGCTGCTGAAATAAGCTGTCAGAATAAGCAATCTAAATAAGCTCTCCAAAACACCACTAAATAGCCTGTGCAGCTCTGATACCACTTGTGAGGACTTGATTATAGGATCAATAAGCAATATAGTGATAAGTCTAGAGAGAGAAAGAGGGATATAGAACTATAAGAATGAGATTAGAAGTAACCAAGAGACACACAAAGACACACCTCACAAATGAGGTGGTGAATGGGTATATAACCCATTTACAATAATGAGCATAACGCCCTGACTTTTAGACTTTTAACCTTTAGAACCCTGTCTTTTAGACCATTTTCTATTAGCCTAGTCTTGTGACTTTATTTTTTGATAGTCACAAGCCTTTCACATTCCCCTATTACACAATATTATTATCCGATTTAATTACAAACATTTACTCATAAGATTGTCACTTTATCAACAATCCTAACAGGTGTTACACGATAGTACGAAGCTCATCTGGTTCGACTATTGATTGGGAGCACGTTCCTTTATTATCGACTCTCGGAATGGCTACATTTGAATATTTGGAAAATTTAGAATTTCTAGTGCGCATGTACACTAATCAAACAAAATGAAATGATAAAAGTAAAATATTTTTTGTTAACCGGTATATTTATGGATGAAGGTGTAGTGAAAGGGAATTCGTAATTAATATAGTTGCGTTAAGCTCGGTTATCGCTAAAAGTGTGGATAGTAAGTTGTGTGCATTACTGATACTTATAAAAGTGTATGCTTCTCTAGTTGTTGTGTTGTGTACTTTCTAGGATAGGAGTTTTAGATGTTAAATTTTAGATTCTGTGAACGTGCGCATTTGGATTGAAATCAGTTAAAGTTGTTAGGGAGTTACTGAAATCGGTTAAAAGTGTAGTGATGCGTAAGTTTGTAAATAGTTTAGCGGTGTTGAGTGGTTTCCTGGTCGCGGATAGTAAAAATTTATGTGTAACTGAAACCGTATTTTCTTGCTTTTGTGCTGGTAGGAAGTATCTTTGAAGGTCTGAATTGATTCTGCAGGCGCAGTCAAGAACTTATAAGAGAGACTAGCACTCCTTCAAGTGGTTCCAAGGACCTTGTTGATCGTTGAAAATCAATATATAATATATAAAACGTATAATATATAAGTATAAAGAAAATTACTAAAAATCCTTGAGGACAAAGATTAGTAGCAATTTCTACACAAAGATATTATTCGTTAAACCGATAAGTATTTACCGGGTCGTTTTCCCAAAGACTTATGAAATTGAGACCTCGTTTGTTATTTGGACAATGACTTGAATTGGTTCGAAGATGATTTGTTTTCTAAAATCCTAATAGTGAGCAAATTAAGGGACAATAAAATCTAATTACGAAAAACGTTAACGGAATTAAGAAAACGTAACAAATTAGCAATTGAACTAAATTTAACCCTAAATACCTTTCTAAACTTTTTCTAAACTTAATTAACTATTTAAAAGTAAAAAGCTAAGGAAATTCTAAAACGAGAACACTTAAAGCTTAAAAACGAAGAAAACGAGAACGGGAACGAAATCCCGTTCTTTAAAAAGTGAAATTTCAAAGTATTAACCTTAAGAAAGTAAATTTCAAACCTAAGCCTAGATTATGATAAAAGAAAATTTTATAAAAAAGAAAATTATTTTTTTGATTATTTTTCTATTTTTTATGATTTTTTAAAGTTTTTAACAAAAATAAATGATTAAAAATACTAAACTTTGAGTTAAAAATCTAAGAAAAATACTAAAAATAGCTTAAGATAAACAAAATGCAGGAAAAATGTAAAAACTTAAAAAGCTAAACTAAATAAGCCGGGAAAAAGCTTTTAAGCACTCGAAGTGCTTATTATAATAAAAACTGAAAAAAGGGTTAAAAGGATTGTTTGTGCAAACCTGGACGTAAAAGTCCCAAGGGCACGTTGGTGAGGGTGTGTGTTGTGAGGTTTATAAAAGGGTTGATGCTAGGTTGAGGTCGGGGGTTCGAGTCTTGCTCACCCCCGACTTCCTTAGTTTCCCCTTTTTTTTATTTTGCAAAAACCTAAAAAGCAAAGTTGTAAAACAGCTTATAATAAGCTATTTTTGTGAAAACAACTTTTCTAAAAGCTAATCAATAAGCCATTAAATGAGCTTAAAACAGACAGAAAGCACTTGACTACTTTTTTTTTTTTTTTTTACTTTTTACAAACTTAATAAGCTAAAAACTAAGATAAGCTAGAAACAAAATCAAATAAGCCATTATCAACTAACTTCTAACCTAATAAGCTAGTTTTGAAAAGAAATGAACAAACAAATTAAGCAAGAATAAGCTTAAATAAGCTCAGCAGTACTTACTTAGAGTTAGTACTGCTAGCTTTAATGCTGCTTCCACTAAATGACTAAGTAAGCTAAGGACAATAGTAAAATAAGCTAAGACTAACTTAATAAACTATTCTAAACTAGAAATAAGCACAAAGAAGCAAGCCATAAGCTGAGGATTTAAAATAAGCACTTAGTGAAAAACTGAAAACCAAACAGACAACTTAGCTACTTTGGGCTTATTTTTAACTAAGTAAATGGAACATTATGGAAATCTAGCTTATAAATCCTAAAAGCTTGACCTCAAATCTACTTAAAACAACTTTTAAAAACTAATTTGAAAATCAAAAACTTAAAGAAAAAGCTAAGTGAAAATGGCTTTTTGACTTAGTGCCTACTGAGTTTCTTTTTATTTAGAAAAGACAAAATGCTTATTTTGAGCTTAAAAACAGATAGCTTAATGATCTTTTAAAGAGAAAATAAGCTAAAGCTAATTAAGATTGACCTAAAAACTACTTGTGTGCTGAAAATCAAGACCAAATTTCTAAATTTACCCACTGAATTTTAAGCTAGAAAAAGGCCTTTTTGCTGTTTTCCCTATCTGATGCATTTGACAACTATTTTAACCAAAACTCTCAAAACCACAAGTGCAGGCTAAGTAACTTGGTCTCAACAACTTTAAGACACTCAAACAAGAGCAAAGAAGGCAATAATAACAACTAGAAACCAAATAAGCTAACAATGATTAAACTACTTACTATATTCTAACAGATTTTAAACTAGTACTAACTTACTTGATTATAACCTATTTAGAATCCTAAGTCCTATTCTCATAAACCTAGTTATGTAATTTGAAATGAATCCAAAGGATTAAATGGCATCAAACAGTACTAATTGAAGTTAGAACTGTTTGATCCAAACACCCCTTTAAATTCATCAAACCCATACTTTAGCTTATGAAACTGAGATTTAAGGCTAAAGTTCTAAATACCAGATATTAATTAGCAACTAACAAATATAATAAGCAGATCTAAGCAAACTAATAAGCAGGACAAATAAAACAACTATATTGAACATCAATAAGCTAGATAAAATAGAAATAAGCAAGTAATAAGCAGATTAAGCTAGTAAGCAAACAGATAAGCTTAAAGTATTAAAGACAACAAAGAACTTAGAGAAATGTAAAGGAAAGTGTACCTCCACCTCAGCTAAACAGAGGTGTCTGCTCTTAATAGAGCTTATATAAGCTGCTTAAGCTTATAGCTTAAGCTTATTACCAAATACCTATTCTAAACCTAAAGCTTGACCCTCAAGCACTATTACCACTTGAATTCTATAAGCAGCCATCCAATTCCATTTAGAATTCAAGTATTTGAGAGAGCTTTTAGTAGCTTAAAGTAGTATGAGCTTATGAAATAGTAATAGAGCTTAATCAACCATTATTTTGCATAAAAGTGAAATCAGAATTGACAAAAGAGTTTAAATGAAAGACAAACTTTTATTAATAACTGAATTGAGTACAAAGTGTTGAAAAGGAAATTACGATTAGCTAAAAAACCATAAGCTGAAAATTACATGAAAATAAGCTAAACATTAAGCTACTAAAAACTGAAAAAGAAAAGAAGATGCCCTTCTGTGAGTGATGAGGCCTTGTATTTATAGGCTGGGAGAGAAGCTTCCAGACTTCTTACACGCTCCCCTTGAGCTTTTGATCTTGACCATTGGATATCTTCAATCATTGGATTCTCATTTTTGGCCGTAGGATCAATAAGAGGCACACGGATTGCCAAGCTGGCAATCCTACTCTTTGGGAGTGAGTGCTCTTCTTTTGGCTTGTTTTTAGTGTAAAGTCCCGCTCTTTGTGTGTTAGTTTGCTTCCAACGTGTCCTTCCCTTTGTTAGTTCTGACCAATGAGAGCCTTAGGTGACGTTTCCTTTGGCTGACATGTAGCATAGCACTCAAATCTTTTAGCCACGTCATTAATTGAGATTTACCCTTTGTTTTAGCAGGGTAATTGGTTGAGAACGATGATGAATAGTAAAAACAGACTTTCCCGCCCTTATTTTCTTTTCTTACTTGTTGTTTGACCCGGGGGTGTGGGCTTTGACTTGGGCTCGGATAAAAAGAAAATTGGGTCATGGTTTTATGATTGGTCTTGGTAAATGGATTTAAGGGTTTGTTATAAAGGGCTAACGACCGTTAGTCCCTTTAATAACAAAGGACTAACGGTGTTAGGGTTTTTTTTGGGACTTTTTGTGAATTTGGTTTAACATTAAGGCTCATTTGGGTAATTTGTTGGGTTTTGTCCTTTTGTGGTAGACCAAGGATTGACCAAGAGTTGACTTTTTGTTAACTTGATGACCTTTTGATAGAACACTCTTGCCTCTTGAGCATTCATCCCGTTCCCGTGTCCGTGTTTGTCCAATTTTGACTGTTTTCTTGTGATTTTTGCATTATCCGTACCTACACATTCACAAATAACAAAATACACAAATACAAGCATATTTTTGCACATTTTGATCATTTAAAGACCATTTTTGGTATAAAAAGGATATGTGATTCCTCACATATCAAGTGTCTGCAATTGTTCTTCAAAAAGTGTTGATCAGCAAACGGAACTTTGAACTCTTTCAGATTCTTGTTTTTCTTTCTTTACTCTTATTGCTCCCCTTATCAGTGCCTCCCTCTCTTTCTTTTCTTTGTTATGGTCTGTAAATTCCAATGGTTGTTTACTCATTTCTTCACGATGTATGTTGATTTCATGACTTAGCAATTTTGCATCCAACCGCATCCTCATCTTTATTATATCATATCTATTTCTTTTTTCCTCTGTTGGGAATTCCAGGTTCTAATTCCTTGCATTCTCCTCGTTGTAGTTCTCCATGTGCATCATCAAAAAAACCTCATAATCTGGCATTTTTGAGTTGTCAATTATCACTGTAGTGCCCTTTAAGAAGTTGAATACTACGAGGTAGTAGTGTTCATGGGCGATAATTGGAAAGAATGCCTATGTAGTTTGAAATGTATTGTTGTATCAGTCTTAATGCAAAATAATGTAATGTTTTTATAATCAGAGAATAGGTGTAGCAAGTTTTTTACCATTTCTAGATCTTTTAACTTTTTCACTTCATCATCTTTCTTGAACTCGTTTTTCATTGTGTCAGAAAAGGCTTTGTATTGCTTCACTTCATCATACTTCTTTTCGTCTTCCATCTTCCAGTTAAGCATGTCTTTTGTCTGTTTACATATAACAACAGATTTTATCTGTAGCAAACATTACATATTGTAATTGTTTAGTTTTAAAGTTTTAAGGTATTTACAATCATCCCCGTGTGGAAGAAATGCTTTGTTTTCTTTCTTTTGTTGTTCACCCCTTGCTCATGGTTCAAAACTAAGCAGATGCAGCAAACTTTTATCAGTCTCGGATTTTTATTCTTACTATGGGCTTTCTTTAGAAGACTACCACATCGGTTGTAAGCCGGCAAGAGGCAGTAAACTTTTATCAGCCCACAGTTTTTATTATTATTATATATATTTTTTTTATTATATATATTTTTATTTTATTAGTTTTATTAGTTTTATTTTTTTATTTTTTTATTTTTTTATTTTTTTTAAAAGAAGACTTCTTTTTGAAAAATTCAAGTATAAGTTTGAACTAAAACTAAAATTTTTGCTATACACTACATAAAAATTGTTGATTTAAGTTTAATCTCCAAAAATAGCACGTATGATTAGTTCGGTTAGGAGCTTATGGGAGAAAAAGCCACAAATTACATACATGAGCTCTTAAGATTTCCAAATAATCATTGTTTAGCATCCAACTCATACTTAACTTTATCATTTTTCGTTCTTTGCGAATTTCCGCGAACGCTAAATTTATTCTTATTCTACCCAGTAGGAAAGTCAAAATTGTGACAAAACACTTATTTTATTTTTTAAAATTTTTAAATTTTTTATTTATTTATTTGTTTTTTTTAATTTTTGTGGGAAAACGGGGTACGTGAGAACAACGGGCAAAGGTGTAGGTAAGATCATATCGAATATATACTATCCCATACTAAAATTAAACACTGTCCTCAATGTTTCCTAATCTAAGGCTTATAACCCCATACTAGAACTCAAAAAGTCGAATGCATGATCCAAGCATGGAGAAAGTATCACACAAATCTTAAGCCGTTTATCAAGTATGATAAAAGATAAATGTTAGTCAATAATAATCTTAGGATATCGGATTTCCCCAAACTAATTGCAAGCAAAGGCTAGGAAGCTTGAGTGGACCGGGACAAAACATCGAACACGAGATTCTTTAAAAAAAATTAGGTTAATCCTGCAATCAATCATAAGCACAAACAACGAGAATCGGAAAAGTACAAGCCTCCTCACATAACAATAGAAATAAGAAATAAGATAGAAGGATAAGCATGGGGTGCCTCCCACGAAGCGCTTTATTTTTGGTAACCGAGTCACATAATTCTTTTTGGTAAACCCGAGTCACATAGCTTGACTCGATCCCCGGATTGTATTCGCTCTTGGAGAAAGCAAAAGTTGGAAGAGAAAAATCTCAATTGGCTTTCTATTAATGCGTTGGATACAACTTTTAAAGCAACTTGAAATGTTCCATACTGATGAGGATGTCATACGGCTCTAAGTGGTGATGTCGGGGTTAATAAATTGTTTTGGTTCCCTATTACCTAAGGAGAAAAGAATGTTCACATGATGAGTAAAACGGATATTTGCGTAAACACAATTGTGAAGAAAAAGTTATTGGTTGGTCCCTTAGGATGATAAATAATCACATCATGATGGAGAAAATGTTTTCTGTAAATCCCTGGGAATCTATTAGTTTTTAACATATTTCTCAAAGTATCAAATTTGGATTCATTCCTTCAAAGATCTGTGGTTCATGATCAGATATTACACCTAGTCAGAAGAGTTTCATGGGCGCCGTGTCATATTAATAAGTAATCTATCAAGATATAATAAGTCTCCGTCCCGAGTCATAATTTCCTTCCTAAATAGATATAATACGTCTCCCTCCGAGTCATAATATCCTTCCTCAATATACGTAGGAACTTCGATAGCTAGAAAAGCATTGATCTCATCATTATTGCCTCTTGGGTCGAAACACTCATCTTCATCGGGAAAAGGTGTGTGAAGTAAAACTGGCTCATCAACGGTTGAACTTTCGTCATCTTCTGAGTCATAATCATCTCTCTTAATTTTTGGTGGTATTAAGTCATCTGGACCGGGAAATATCCCGATCTCTTCCCTATGAGAGTCACTATCCTAAATGGGAATAGGAAATATAGGAAGAGACTCGATGATTGTATTTGGAATAGCATGAAAATTTTCCAGCGACCGAGAAAATGAATTTCCGTATAGCAACCACATTCGACTAATATATTCCTCGTTCTCTCTAGCAATTCTTGAAGGATTTGTGATGATTTCACCAGCGAACTCATGGTGGAGATGATCATTTCTAGGAGCGAAAACTGTCAAAGTATTATGATTGAGAGGTGATTTAGGAAGATAAGATTTCGCATCAAAATGATCATTCTTCGGAATAGAATCAAAGACTTCATTATGAATTAGATTAAACTCACTAGAAATGATTTCCTCATCAAGATCAAAAAGAGGGTTCGAATAAGTTATAAAACTTATTCCGTGAGTAACCTCCTCATGACTTGACTTGTCATTACTAGAAGCAGAATCGTCGAAAAGAGGATTGGAAAACGTCAAAAAATTAATTGTTTGAGAATCGGGCACATTACACTCACATTCTTCTCCCGGTGGAGGTAAGGAAACTAGAGAAGGTTCGTTGGTAAACCTTTTGGGATTAGGATCAAACGTAATCATAGGTGAAAAATTTGTTGATGGATCACGGTTAAATAACAATTCAATTTCTCTAAGTTCGGCTTTAACATCAACATCCTCATTTCCCAGTGGAAATGGGTCAAGACGAGCGAGTTCATCGGCGAACTCCTCAAGAAGAGAATCGCTAGTCTCAAAAGATGTGAGACTAGGACGAGAGTCAGAAAACGGAGTGGTACTGCCACTTGAAAAATGATTTGATTTCTTCAATCTTAAAACTTCTCCAAAACTATCCTTAATGAAATTAATCATTTTAATCGACTCTCTTGCATGCTTTTGAGGGTGCTTATCGACATGAAAAATTAATCGTTCATCCCCGTCCCTTAATATAAGCTCTCCTTCGTATACATCAATTAAGGCACGGCTGGTCCTCAAAAAGGATCTTCCTAAAATGAGAGGAACTCGAGGATCGGCTTCAAAATTAACAACAACAAAATCGGTAGGAAAGTAAAAACTCCCAACTTTGAAAAAAAACGTCTTCGGCGACTCCTTTAGGACGAGTAATGGATCGGGTAAGGATAACTTTTTCCAAATGGAAAGGGGCATAAGATTTATGCTTGCGCCGAGATCGGCCAAGGCGTGACATAAATCCATTCTTGGAAAATTGCATGGAATAAGAAACTTGTCGGGATCTCCAAGCTTTTCAGGAAGCTTTTTGAGGAGCATCGCCGAGCAATTCTCGTTCAACGGTATCTTAGCTAATTCAAGCAATTTTTCCCTATTCTTAAGCAAACTCTTAATAGTAGGAGCAAATCTTGGCATCAAAAGTAAAGCATCCGCGAAACTAATGTCGAAGCGCAAATCTTGAAAGGTTTGGAAGATCTACTCTATTTGATTCGAAGCTTTGTCACGGGACTTTTGATCATTACGTTACGAAGGATATGGAATATTCGGCTTAGGTAAAGTCTTCGGAACATCGGGTTTCAGAATCGGAATGGGGTTAACCGGAGGTGGGATTTGAGCGGTACTTCCTTGGAAATTAGATTGCTCCTTATCCGTTGTCTTAGCGGTACTTCCTTGGAAATTTGTTTGCTCTTTATCTGTTGTCTCCTCAGTTTCTCGTTCCACTACCTTTCTAGGGATGGATAGTAGAATCGAGGATCCTCGTAAGCAGCACACTTCGAGTAGTGATCGCTTTTCATCTACCCTTAGGGTTTGGAATGGTATTACTCAGAAGAGTACCCGAAGTTGAGGCTTGGTTTGATACAATCCACAAATCTTGTTTTAAAATTTATTTTAAAATGTAGTTTGTTGATTCAGTCTTGACAGGTTGTAGTGATTTTATCGTGTTTGAAAATTCTACATTCTTAAGGTCTCCTTTCAACGAGTTGATTTGATTTTGCATGTTTCTCAACATTTGATCGTTATTCTTTGTAACTTGAAAAATCATTGAAATCTCTTGTTGAATTGATTATTAGGCAACTTGAAAGGTGATTTTGAAAATCCTTGGTTTTGAAAATTTTGAGCCATGATTATTTTGAGTTTGAAAACCTTGATTACCATGAAAATTATTTCCCCAATTAAAATTATTCCCTTGACCTTGATTTTGATTAAACCTATTTTGACCATTGTTTTGCACCGAAGCAAAAGTAGGTGGTGTCATTTGGTTACTAACTCGGTTCGGAGGGGCAACTTGATTGTGAGTACCCGTAGTTGCACAAACACTAGCTTGATTATTATCGGTAGTCGGACAATTATACCAAGAATGGGCACCACCACAAGTAACGCAGGTTTCCTCAACCGCTTTGATTGGAGCGGGAGTGACAACTTTCATAGAAACAATCTCGACTAAGGTTGAAAGTTGATCTGTAAGCTTATCAATTCTCTCATCCGTTTTACTAACACTTTCCCTAGAAGCCGTATTCATCCTAGAAGCATTTGGTTTGTTTCGTGAATAACGCACTTTTGATTTGTTCTCAATTATATTCAAAGCCTCTCTAGTCGTCTTACTTAAAAGATTTCCACCCGCTACGGCATTTAAGGAGTCTTGATCGTTGTCGGTTAAACCGTTGTAAAAGGTATCAACTAGGGTTAACTCCGTAAATCCGTGATGAGGACAAGCTCTAAGCATTTCCTTAAATCGTTCTCACGCTTCACTTAAAGACTCATCGAATTTTTGGGTAAATTGAGAGATTTTATTCTTTAAGTGAGTTGTTTTCGAGGGAGGGAAAAATTGATTCACGAATTTGGCAACGAGATCCTCCCAAGTCAAGATTGAATTAGGAGGTTCTTTTCTACCAAAGTATTTAGCAGCCCCCTCGAGTGAATAAGGAAACATCATTATCTTAATCACATCGTTTGGCGACCTTCCTAAATCGTAAGAGTCGAGTCCAATCCTTTTGAAACTATTAATATGAGCATGAGGATTTTTGTTCTCTAAACCGTGAAACGGGTTTGCTTGAACTAATTGTAGCAAATTTGTTTTAATCTCAAAATGATCCGCATTAATTTCTGGTAAAACGATAGCTTCTCCATACCCTTCCGTGGGTGCACGGAGTAGCTCTTCCATTGTACGTTCCGCCATTGGTGCAACTTCAACGATAGTACGAAGCTCGGGTTCGACTATGTTTGGAGCACGTCCTTTATTTCGACGTCTCGGAATGGTTACGTTTGAATTATTTGGAAAATTGGAATTTCTAGTGCGCATGCACTAAACAAACAAATGAAATGATAAAAGAAATGAGAAAAGGAAATATTTTTGTTTGCCGAATAATCAACAAACTTAGGGTAACTCTCTTAAGTAAAATAAATTTTACAAAAGAGGTGCGCCTTTTTTGTAAGTGACACAAACGATAAAAAAAACTTTAAATCTTTGGTTCGGGAACTTATTGATGGATAATACTTCAATTAAAAGTATTATTTGTTGGTGTTCTTTTACCAACTTTGTAAATTTTTTATTTTTTTATATTCACGAATTCACAAGAAAAATCAAAACATCCGAAAGAGCAAATATTTTTGTATTTTTTATATTTATTAATCTTCTACTTGTACTAAAAAGAAAAGAAAATTATTTTTTACTTTTTTATATATATTTTTTTTGTATTTTTGATTTTTTCTTAAAAGCGTAACTTTCGAAGACGAAAGGTTCTTCAAACCACGATCGACAAATGCAAACGAAGGAATCTTAATCACAAATCCCCGGCAGCGGCGCCAAAAATTGATCGTTATCAATTATAATATACGTATAATATCAAAGTATAAGAAAATTCCAAAACTACCCTTGAGGACAAAGGTAGTAGGAAAAATCTTACAAAAATACTACACGTTTAACCGGTAAGTGTTTACCGGGTCGTTTCACCCAAAGATTTATGAAATTGAGACCTCTTTGTTATTTGGACAATGACTTGAATTGGTTCAAAGATGATTTGTTTTCTAAAATCCTAATAACGAGCAAATAAAGGCACAATTAAATCTAACTACGAAAAAATGATAATGGGAGATAAAACGTTACAAATTAGCAATTGAACTAAATTTAACCCTAAATACCTTTCTAAACTTTTTCTAAACTTAATTAACTATTTAAAAGTAAAAAGCTAAGGAAATTCTAAAACGAGAACACTTAAAGCTTAAAAACGAAGAAAACGAGAACGAGAACGAAATCCCGTTCTTTAAAAAGTGAAATTTCAAAGTATTAACCTTAAGAAAGTAAATTTCAAACCTAAGCCTAGATTATGATAAAAAAATTATAAAAAAGAAAATTATTTTTTTGATTATTTTTTTATTTTTTATGATTTTTTAAAGTTTTTAACAAATATAAATGATTAAAAATACTAAACTTTGAGTTAAAAATCTAAGAAACATACTAAAAATAGCTTAAGATAAACAAAATGCAGGAAAAATATAAAAACTTAAAAAACTAAACTAAATAAGCCGGGAAAAAGCTTTTAAGCACTCGAAGTGCTTATTATAATAAAAACTAAAAAAAGGGTTAAAAGGATTGTTTATGCAAACCTAGACGTAAAAGTCCCAAGGGCACGTTGGTGAGGGTGTGTGTTGTGAGGTTTATAAAAGGGTTGATGCTAGGTTGAGGTCGGGGGTTCGAGTCTTGCTCACCCCCGACTTCCTTAGTTTCCCCTTTTTTTATTTTGCAAAAACCTAAAAAGCAAAGTTGTAAAACAGCTTATAATAAGCTATTTTTGTGAAAACAACTTTTCTAAAAGCTAATCAATAAGCCATTAAATGAGCTTAAAACAAACAGAAAGCACTTGACTACTTTTTTTTTAAAACTTAATATGCTAAAAACTAAGATAAGCTAGAAACAAAATCAAGTACGCCATTATCAACTAACTTCTAACATAATAAGCTAGTTTTGAAAAGAAATGAACAAACAATTTAAGCAAGAATAAGCTTAAATAAGCTCAGCAGTACTAACTTAGAGTTAGTACTGCTAGCTTTAATGCTGCTTCCACTAAATGACTAAGTAAGCTAAGGACAATAGTAAAATAAGCTAAGACTAACTTAATAAACTATTCTAAACAAGAAATAAGCACAAAGAAGCAAGCCATAAGCTGAGGATTTAAAATAAGCACTTAGTGAAAAACTAAAAACCAAACAGACAACTTAGCTATTTTGGGCTTATTTTTAACTATGCAAACAGATCCTTATCGACTTCTAGATTATACTACCTTAAACCTTAACCAAAAAGCTACATGAAACAGCTTTTAAAAATCATTTTGAAAATCAAATGCTTATTGAAAAAGCTCCTTGAAAACTGCTTATTTTCTCAGTTTGTACTGAGTTTGCAAAAGACAAAATGCAATTTTTCAGCTTAAAAACATATATACAAATAAGCTAATTTCAACAAATTAAGCTCAAACTAATGAAATATGTCCTAAAAATTACTTATGCTCTAAATTCCAGATGCTAATAACTATCCTAACTAGCTTGAATTCTAACTTGAAAAAGGGCTCTTGGCTATTTATGCTTCTGATGCAGTTTGCAACTTTTTAAACAAAACTCAAAATTAAAGAGTGCAGGCTTAAAGACTATGTTTCTACACTATGTAATAACTAAAACTAAAGACAATTTGATTTATGAAACTAGCTTGAACAAACTCAAACTCAAAATGCTCATATACCTGAGCTTATAGCCACAGATTCAAACAACCTACACATAAGCTATCTATAAACTTATTTAACCTAAGAAGAACTTCAAATCCTAATCTTATAAGCTTAAATTTGAGATTGAAATTCATTTTATAAGGCCAAATGGCTAAGGGAAGTACTAACTTAAGTTAGTACTGCCTTAACCAAACACCCCTTTAAAATGTGAAATCTTATTTTTAGCTTATAAAATTAAGAGATCAGTTTTGAAACTCAAATACCAAATTATAACATAAACTCCAAAATGATGATTAAAGACAAATTAAAGGACCAGAAGGACTAGGACAGTACTAACTTTAGTTAGTATTGCCTTCATCCAAACACCCCTTTAACTTGTTAAAAGTCATTTTAAGCTTATTAATTTCAGATTTAATGAAAAAATCTCAAATACCAGATGCTAGATAGCTTATAACAAACTAATGAACATGATTAAGCAAACAAATAAGCCAGAACATTAAGCTACTATACTAAGCTAATATTTTTAGTTTTTAATTATTTTACGACAAATAAGTGCAAACTAAGATCTTAAACTAACAAGCAAACATATTGAGCATCTAACAACTATATTAATCATCAAATAAGCTAATCTAAACAGAATTAAGCTATTATTAAACAGTAATAAGCTAAAATGCAATTTTAAGCTACAAAATGTAAAGAGAGGACTTACAACTGCCTTTGCACAAAATAAGGCTTAGAAATGCTCTTTTAAGCTATCAACAAGCTCCAGCTTATCAAATGATAAACTGGTATGGTCCTAGAAGTCCTTCCATTACTGACTTCCATTCCATTAATAAGTTGTGGTAAAATTTAGAGTGAATTTGAGTATAATAAATTCAAATAAGCTTTAGAGAGCTTAGTTGAGTAAATAACCAGCTTAAGAATAGATTTGAGCTTATGTAAAAGTATGAGAGCTTATAAAACAGTAAAAGCTTATTTGACCATTTTTGCATAAAAGTAAAAGTTTGAAAAGACAACTGCAAGGATAAGTAAATTTGAACTTTTATTAATCTAGAAAATAAGTACAAAGCTTAGAATTGAGATTACATTAACTGAAAATTACATAAGCTAAGAACAATTACTAAAAACAATACTAAGCTACACTAAAAAGCTAGAAAATAAAAGATATGCCTTTGTGAGTGAGAAAGGTCTTGTATTTATAGCTAGAGTAGATGCTTCTAGGTCTTCACACGCTTCTCCTAATCCAAACCCTTCATTCCTTGAAATCATTGGATCCCTTGTTCTTAAACCGTTAAACAAAAAATGTGATCCTCAATACGTGGATTGCCAGGAAAGCGTGGCAATTCCATTGTCAGAGGCCTTGTGCTTCTTTTGGCTTGTTTTTAGTGTAAATTTCCCATCAAGGGTGTGTTTGTTTTTAGTCTCGCGTGTCATTCCTCTTGGTGTCTTGGCCAATGAGAGGCTTTGGTGACGTTTTGCTTTGCTAATGTGTAGCTTGGTACTAAGAATCTTCTGGCCACATCAATTGAGCTTGGGAGTGGATTTTTCCCTTTTGATTTGAAGCAGGGTGAAAACGGGACGAAGATGAATAGTAACAACAACTTTTCTCGTTTATTTTTACTTGTTTGACCCTGGGGTAAAGATGGCTTTGACTTGGGCTTCGATTTAATATAAAGGAATTTGGGCTAAGGGTTATGATTTGGGCTCGGGCAAACAGGTTTTGGTAAAAAGGGTTTATAATTAAGGGATAATGATCGTTAGTTATGGACTAACGGTGTTAGGGTTTTTGGGACTTTTGGTGAAATTGTGTTAAGATTAAGGACATTTTTGGTATTTTGAAGGTTTTGTATTTTGTGGGTTGACTAAGGTTGACTTTGTTGACCTTTGGTAGAAACTCCTGGCTCTTGTGTACTCTACCTATTCCCGTGTTTGTGTTTATCTGGTTTTGACCGTTTTCTTGTGATTTTTGCAATATCCGTACGTACATATCACAAATGACAAAACAAGAAATATACAAGCATAATTTGCACAATTTGATCATTTTTGGGTCATTTTTGGTATAAAAAGGATATGTGATTTTTCACATATCAGTGCCGCTCCTGGAATTAGATCGATTTGGAATTCTACTTGGCGAACGAGAGGAAGGCCAGGTAGATCTTCAAGAAAAACTTCTGGGAATTCTCTGACTACTGGGATATCTTCTAGTCTTTTCTCGTCTGACTTCTTTTCCATTACTTGGGCTACGAAAAATTAACATTCCTTGGATATATATCTTTCAGTTTTTATACAAGATATGAGACTTAATCGGGTTTTACTTTGGTCACCTCGGATATCTAATTTCACCATTGATTGGGATTTGGGATGACTTTCTCGTCACAATATTTCTAGCAATGATACTGGATAGCCAATTCTATAACCAATGACGACGTCCGAAACGACCAAGTTTGAATTGGCATAAGATCAATTTCAAAGGTTTGGTTAAACAAAGTCAGAAAAAAAGTTTTTTTTGCACCCTGAATAAACGTTTTATGCATACTAGGTTTTCCATCAACCATTTTGATATTGTAAAAGGTATCTATTGTAATGGGTGGAATATTTAGCATAGAGGCAAGAGATATGGATACGAAGCTTTTATCGACTCTAGAATCAAATATTACTCTAGCTAGATGTTGGTTTAGAAGCAACATACCCGTGACTACGTTTGGTTCTTGGTGAGCATTCATATCCCTCAACTTGTAGGCTCTTTCTTAGGCATTATTGTTGGTGGTCTTTCGGCACTGATTTGCATAATGCCCTTTCTCTCCACAGGCATGACAAGTAACTATCACTGGTAGCAAATTACTTCCAGTGGTTGGCCCTTTGTTTCTGCAATTCTTGGTCAGATGGCCCACCTTGTTACAAGTATTAAACTTAACAGTGCAAGGTCTTGTGTGATGCAATAGTGCAATTCGTACATAAGGACGGTTTCCCATATACCCTATTGTTTCAGATGGATGACAGCATAACACTGAAAGTTTTCATGTCTTCTGTTCTATCGTAGTTTAGGGTGATTATTGTAGCGGTTGTTGGTGTTGGTGTTACGGTAGTTGTTGTTGTTGAAAGTTCTTCTGTCGTCAAACTTTTGTTTATGATCACTTGATACTTGCACCGGAGTGTGCTTTGTTACCTGATCCATTAGCCTCTGGGCTATGTTAATGGCTTCCTCTAGAGTTTGAGGTTTAGAGGCGGTAACATTCCCTTCAATACTTCGAGGCAATCCCCTGATGAAAACTTCCATCATTTTCTCAGAATCTGGCACCATAGTGGATATAAGGTTGCCAATTCCTGGAATCTTTGCTCACATATGTCTTAAGATCATTCCCCTTCATAGTCAGATGGTAAATTTTGTCTTCTATCTCTGGACACCAGTTCGGGGACAGTAACTATCCTTTATCAACCTTCTTGAATTCAACCCAGGTAATCTTGTAAGCTTCTTCTATCCCAATAGGTTGGGCAAAATAATTCCACCAGGATAGAGCTTCTTCAGTTAAAGTACCAGTAGCAAACTTCACCTTGCAGTCTTCGGTACAGTTGCTACGGGAAAACACTGATTCAGTTCGCTCAAACCAGCGGATAAGTCTAACAGCTCCTTCCGTACCTTTGAAGTTGATAGGTTGGCAGCTCATGAACTCTTTGTAGCTACACTTTCTTGCTACAGGAGCTCTCTTATTTCTCACCCTCCGGTGATCCGATTGTATTGCCGCATTTGTCATAGTTTGCAGCTGTGCTTCCAGAGCTGCGGTAACACTATCAGCAACTAGTTTCCTGATGGCAGCTTGAGTCATGGCTGGTGCTTCAGATGTTGATGTCCTTTTGGGAGGCATTCTATCAACATAAGACAACACGTAATAAGAATTATATCACAATTCTGTCCCTTAAAATGCATAAGTAAAAATGAACATATTTACAAATAGTGATATCATAGATAATTCATATCAAATAAGTATCTATGATTTATATTAGAAGTCACGGTATGATTCATAATGATGAAGACGAAGATGTAATATAGAACAAGGAGCATAATAAATGGATCACCACTATATTATTATCATAACGACTTGCCTTTGTACTGTACATAGTCAAAATTTGACAAGTATTGTTATTTATACCACACATCCCATGGCTAGGTTCTATCAAAAGCTATAACTAGTATCTAATCTAGTAGTCCGATGGTCCTTCCTAGCTATTCTTGAGTTTATAGATTGCATTCAGAAGACTTTCCTTATCTGCTTGGTGACGGACTTAGATTTCTTCGATGATTTGTTCTAGATTAGCAATCCTGAAACGAGCCAGAGCAATCTTGCTGTTATTTCCCATTTGCTTTCTTTGAAGTTTAGCAATTTGAGTACGAGACTCTCGGAGTTCAGCTTCCAGATTGTCAAAATCTTTTTGTATGATCACCCGACCATTTATGAGAACTTCTGTTTTGTCTTCTATGTGCTCAATGCGGTCGAGAGAGAGTTCATCTAGATGATTCAAAATTTCCTCAATTTGCTCCTCGTGATGTTCCAGACTTGTCTTACGAGAGATTTCTCCCATCTCAAATTCTTGAGGTAGGATAAAAGTAGAGGAGAATGATTGGTTATGGCCTCGTTTCTTAAGTGGCAATAATTCCTCAGGAAGAAAGAATTCTTGAGGATTAAACATTGGAGATAGCATTGAAGATGGAGGCACAATAGTTGGTGGTGGAATAGGTGATTCTTTAGCATAGTATGCATGCATGACCTTCATATAGGGGTCATCATGAAAAAGTGAAAGAGTTGGTGAAGCTATTGGAACTAAACCAAATGAGTTATTTGAAGAGCAGAATAAAGTTTTTTCCTGGTGAGACTGGGACCTAGTCCGGGGAATCCGGATATAGTCAGGAAAGGTTTACAGGATAAAGCCATCCACAATATTGAGTTGTGGCTTAGAAGACATTGCTCTGTTAACAACCCAGTGGTAAATAACATAAGTTATTTATATAATAGTATAATAGTTATGTACTTTACATACTATTCCGAAAGATGTAGTGGCACAAAGGACTTTCTTGGATGGAAAAAGAAAAGTAGTTATAGTTAAGGTTTCAACCTTGTTCTCTATAACCTTGGCTCTTGATACCAATCTATAACACCCCCATTTTTGACATATAGCAGCGGAAGCTAATCTGGGGTATTATTTCATAGTACAACAGTCATAATCATAGAAAATGACTCAAAAGAGACGTTTTTAAAAGATAAGTTATCATTCATTATTTCATCAAGTGTTTTACAAACAAGGGTCCCAAAAATCCTCCATGAACACATAAATGTTTGAATGATAACAGTTTAAGCCATCTTCAAGTCGTGCCACTCCTGGCCCATAAATGCTCTGTTTACCTGAGATAAAACAGCAAAAAGAGGTCAAACAAAGGTATAGTGAAATTTATAGGTTTATGGTAAACAGTTTGAATACAAGTTCAATAGTGGGTTACGTTGTTATACACCTATAAGTGTAATAACTGCAATGAGTACAATTATTATAGAAAATAGTATTTTTTCCCAAAGCTCATGCACCGAGACCTTGAGATAATCAATAATCACAATAATCAAATGAAGTGTGTTTGGTTAACCCAAGAAGTAAAGGTACATACAACCAACGGGAAGCCATCCCAAAAGATCTATTACACAGCATTCGCGCTTACCCGAAAAGAAATTAACGTTTCAATGAATAGTGGGGTCTTAAGGCAAAAGAAGCGGACTTAGGTAATAATATATCAGGATAGCATACAGTGGAAAAAATACTTGTTATTCATGGATTTTATACATGTATCCCCCTTGCGGGTTTTATGAAAACATTAGTAAGATTAAAATGCGAGGCTTATGACTCACCTTAAATAGGGGAATCTGATTGATGGCAAAAGTATATCAAGTGAAAGTAACGGCTTCGTCACGCAACCTGGGGTAATATGTCAAGTCTTAGTGTGATGGTTTATGTTTCAAAACTTTATAAAGTTTAACGTATTACTTTGATTTATTAATTTATGGGAAAAATTAATCACTGTTCGGAGCCATACATAATTCAAAAATGTCATGTCGTAAACGTTTGAGAAGCCAGAACACTTTAAAATCGTAACATCCACAAACTCGTCAAAGGCGTATACGCCAACGAAACTCCTCACATGAAGCTCCCTAGTAACGTGATACGATAAAATTTTAAATTTCTTCAAAAAGTTAGTCGATGATAGTACGTTTAATTAATAACGAATTGTTTTATAATGCGTCGATCGTTGATTAATAACGATAATTGTGTCGGTTTTAATAAAATTGAGTTTTATAATATTAATATATATTTTTATAATTTATATAAAAATATTATATTTTAAATTTTAAGTTTGCAAAAATGGCAATATATACCCTTGGTTTATAAACTTTTACAAGTTTAGTCCTTTATATATAAAGTATATATAATTTAAACCTTTAACTTTAGAACTTGGCAAAATAGGTCCTTATAGTTATAAATTTAGAATAATGACATTTTCAGCCCCTTTAGTTATAAATTTCAGAAAGTTACGATATATACCCCTATGCATGGAAATATTTGCAAAACAAGTCCAAAAAGCCATGCAAGCTTATTTTAGGATTCCAAATGATATTTTCAGGTTATAGCTTATTAGAATAAGCAACATAAAATGTTTAACGTAACGAAAGTTTAGAAAAAGGATTCGTTAGCTAGAAAATCAAAACGTCATTTTTTAAAAAGGTTTAAATAAAAAACGCCTGGATTAAGTATTCAAGTTTTAACAAGAGTTCATAATATGATCTTAAAAGTATTATAACATTCTAATACAGATTATAATCATATTGAACAATATTTTTGAGCTCACTTGGAGCTCAAATGGGTCAAAATTGGGTTTTCAGGTTCGTACGTGCCTAGTAAGACTTCAAGTGTTCTTTTCTCTTGAATGTCTTGCTTCTTTCTGAGCTTAGGGACTACACTTGTCCTTCTTAGGTCTGATTTAATACCCATTGTTTTTTATTTGATGATTTTTGAGGTTGTTTGAATGTTTGCTTGATTCGGCAATATATAGGGGTGAAAACACCCTGGTTGCCTAAGTTTTTTGTTGTCTAAGGAAAGGGTTGAAGAAAGATGAAATAAAGAGGCTAGGAATGAGTATTGAGGGCTATGGAGGTGTATCAATGCAAGGTGGAAGGTTGTGGTTGTCATGCGGGGTTCAAGCTAGTAGGGTGACAAGGACGTTGACCATGTCATGTAACACCCCTAAAATTCAGTCGCACGGAAAGGTACCATGGGGTACTACGCAAAGTACACAATCAAGAAATAGGAAACGACAATAAATAGACGTTTAAGACAAGATTTTCATTCGAGCCATAGCAAATATCAAGTTTAACAATTAGGTCCCCCATAAGTTTAAAAAGTCTAAACATTCTTACTTAACTAAAAGCTTCATAATACCTAAAAGATGACTTAAGTTTTTAAAGATAATAAAAGTTGCATTGAATATAGATAAAACACAGAATCTGCCTTCATTGATATCCGCCACAGCTTCCCTCAAATCTTCATACCCTAGGACCTGAAATTACACATGCAAAAAGTCAACACAAAGTTGAGTGAATTTATAGGGTTATCGTTAAAAAAAGGGTGGACCACAAGATCGAAGTAATAAATAACTCTGAAATACATTTCAGAATCCAAAACGTTTATTTATTGCATCTATAGCTCATAACCTCGAAAGCTTAACTCGATTATTGTGCCCCAATCCGAATATAGGATGCTTGCCAACAACCTAACAGCCTCTCATGTTAAATCACCTTGATTCAAACTAGTGACCCACGTAAAGGTGGATTGGTCAGTCCCGATAGATCTTATCCACACACTCGCGCTTACTACAAAGCAATTAACGGTTCATGATAAATCAGGGACTGATCATGGCATTAAGGTAACGTAGCAATAATATTCATTCAGCAGTAATCGGAATAGCATACACTTTGTAAAACACCTTTGAAAACACTTTAGAAAAACACTTGTGTCCAATAGTAAAACAAGCAATGTAATTCACCCCGTAGATTTTGTAAAACAATCAAGTAGTAAAAAGGGGGCTATGAACTCACCTCGAGTGAATGGTAATCAACAAGTATTCACAATAGAAAAATGCGTCACGAAGGAATCCGAAGGCAACCTAATCCAATATAGGTCGTATAAGTACTAAACACTTTGATTAGTTATAGGTCGTATAGCTCATCATACAAATCGTTCGGGCTATTATAATTAGAGTCATGTATTGACGTATGGGAGCTAAGACACTTAAAATCGTAATCCAATAAACTCGTCGATAACGGCCACCCCGAAGAGGGCCTCATTATGAAACTCCCTAGTAATATAGTACTTTGATTAACTAATACCACATATAATTCTATATAGCTACATCACCATCTAATCGTTTTAGTGAAATCATATTTATAAAGTAAAAACGTTTATAAGTACACTTTAGTAAAACTGGCGTAACTTTCTCGTTTTAAGTACGTTTCTTTCCTTTCTTACGTCCACGCCTTCATATTAAGACTTGTTATCAAAATATAACATTTTCAAAAATTTGAGTTTTTCTGATGAATAGTGATTTTACTGTTCATAACAGTTATATATTTATTTTTATAGATTTAGTTATCGTAAATCACGTAAAATGTCGGAACATTTATTTGTTTTAACATAACTCCGTTTTTAGCGATGCTTTTCGAGCACAGTCTTCGTATTTAAAAATCTTATCGATTAGTGATGTTTTAAAAATATAAGTTTTTGTGTTGATAGAAATTTTTTATAAAAAATAATAGTTTAAAAAAGTATATATTTACGTAAACCTTGAAATCGTCGAATCTTTTTCGTTATAAACGTTTTTTCGAGTTTCTATCATTTTGGAATCCGTCATGAGTGGTACTATCATTCTAAGGTTGAAACCGAATATCTAATAATACGAAATCCAACAGCCCCTTTTGAATCTTTAGGAGCTACTCATTTTTTATAACTTGTTTTCTATACTTTTCAACTAATAAATACCGACAAGTTATCCAATACATATTATATAGCGACTATGTATTATATTTTAAAAGTTCATGATCCCATATTTATATCCATATAACAATGTGTAAAAGTCTAAAATCCATGTTTACCATGAAAAATCCCTTTACAAGTTAAACATACCTAAGTGGTGATATAGTTATATAAAAAAAGAACATGTAACACATAAAAATGATAAATGTAAAGACATAAAGGTTTTATAGATAAACCTTATAGGTGTGTATTGATGATGAGAAATATATCTAAACCCATATTTAGATTTTTAACCCAAGCTTGCAAGATTTGAAACTCTAATCCAACTAAAACGTTTAATCTTGAAATTACTTGATTAAATCTTGAAAATGCATACCCAAACCCATCAAATACCTTAGGTTATCATAGGAATATGTGTGTAGCTTGATGGTCTTAGAAATCAAGTATGGATTAATAAATAGGGTGTTTTTAGCCGTGGCTAAAGGGAGGGAGGAGAGAGGTTTTGTTGAAATTTTAGCTATGGAAAAGTAGGTGTGAATTACTAACACTAGTGGTATGTATTATAACATAATTACTATCAAGGAAACTTCTTGAGGTTTCATGGAGTCCTTGGTCACGACACTAAGTGAAGTTATAAGATAAAATACTATAATGTTCCCTAAATGATGAGAACAATCTCATGAAATTAAGGTAATGTTTTTCAAACTTGATATTTCTTTAGTGTCTTCTAGCTCCATATCCAGGCCATGTATTCGTATATGTGATGATATTTAGTAAATTTTAGTATTGGGGTAATAAAAGTTTGTTGGTATATTGTTGAAGCGTAGAAAAGTTTTGGTGCTTTCTGGTATGCCTAAATGTATTTAATTGCGAAACGTAAACGTTTTACGCAACCAATAAAAATAAAATATAAAAAGTTGATTATTACTTTCATAAAAATAATATATTGCTTGTTTGACGAAAACTTTAATTCGTTTGGTGTCCGTTTACGCTAATTGTTGATTTTTTAATTCTACCGCGATTTTAGCTATATATACAAAGATTAAAAGTAAACGCGTACTAAAAAAATAATTAGTAAAATAGATGACGTCGTAAATGACCTAAAAATACGGAATGTTACAGTCTCCTCCGGTTAGAAGAGCCTTGTCCTCAAGGCTCAAGTTGCGGCACTTGAGGAAAGTACAGGTTCAGAGAAAAGATTCGGATATTTCTTCTGGAATTGGTCTTCACGTTCCCAAGTATACTCAGCTCCTTGCCGAGAGTTCCAACGAACTTTGACCAATGGAATTCTTCTTCGCTTTAGCTTTTTCACATCTCGTTCTACGATCTCAATAGGCTCTTCGACAAATCGCAGATTTTCATCAATCTCGATCTCATCCAAAGGCACCTGAACATCTGGCTCAGCCAAGCATTTCTTGAGGTTTGACACATGAAACGTGTCATAGACACAGCTTAGCTCATGGGGTAACTTCAGCCGATAAGGCCATAAGAGCCTCACCCAAGCCCATTGGACCCATCACAACCCCACCATTCTACCAAAAATCCCACCACCAAAACAGCCAAAACAAAGAGCGCCCAAACACCACCACACCGCCCTAATAATACGATGTCCCACGAACCAGCACAGAAGGCCCACTAGCCGGTCCCAACACACTCCAACAATTCAATATGTTCCCACATATCGAGGTGGCTAGCTTTCCTTTCTACAAATGCTCTAACCACTCCCTTGCCATGGAGATACCTTAATAACACTAACTCGGTCTCCAACTTGAATCAAGAGTTTACGCCTCTTATCACCCCCCATAGCTTTTCTGCGACTCCTAGCCGATTTCAATCTTCCCTAATTTGAAAAATCTTTTCTGTCGTTTCTTCACAATTTCTGGTCCAATAATCGAACTTTTCTTCCACACTACAGTCCATATCATCACGGGGGATCTACATTTCCCGCCCGTACCGAGCCTACAAATGGTTGCGCACTTAATGCTTGTTGGTAACTATTATTATAGGAAAACCTTGAATAAAGGAAGATGAGTATCACCAACTACCCACCAAATCCAAAAACGCAAGCCGAAGCATATCCTCCAGCGTCTGAATATACATCCCACTATGACCGTCCAGGTCTGAGGGTGGTAAGCCGTACTTATGTCTAGTCTCGTACCCAACCCTTCCTGAAAAGCTTGCCATAAGTGTGACATGAATCGACCATCACAGTCTGAAATGATTGATACCGGCACACCAACCATGTCTCGTTACAACTCAGTGGTAGAAATCTTTGCTACCTTCTTCGTCTTATTAGGTAGTCTTCACAATAGGTAAGGAAGTGAGCCGACTGACAATCTATCCACAACTGACCCAAATCATATCATGCCGTGACTGCTACGTTTAGCAACTTTGTTGACAAAGTCCATTGTTATCTTTTCCCATTTCCAACTCATGAATTTCTGTTGCTAAAGAAATCATAGGGTTTCAGATGTTCGGCTTTAATCCTTAGAACTACGTAAGACCTCTGCTAACGTACTCAGCAATGTCTCCTTCATGACCAGGCTACAATACAAGTCTCCTCATATCTCAATCATAGTACATCTTAACTGCACCTAGATGTATCTGCCATATCTAGAGTATAAGCGTCATCCATGATCAATTTCCTTAACCACCAATTGATGGAATCCCTCCAATACGATCAAAAGAAGTTAATTCCACCATTACATCGTTGCATAAATGTCATTCTAATCCTCTAGAGCCATTCAGATAGGGGCTTTTGAGATCCATGGAAGCTTCGCTCTACGCTTACCAATATCGTAGTACTTAAGTCCAGAATGAATAGTAATACTCATATAGCACGTACTCGTATTGGCTGAGTCTTCTTTTCTGCTCAAGCATCTGCCACCCTATATCACGTCGCCTTGCCCGGTGGTATTTGATCTCACACTCAGAAACACGAGTAGCTCGATTCAACCGCCTTTGGCGCATATGGTAAATCTTTCTGGTCAACAATTGTACTGAGACCTCTTGTGGTCAGGGTTAATAACACTTTTCGTCCCATAAAGTTAATGTCTCCAATTTAAGAAGCAAACACCACCGCACCTAATTCCAGTCATGGGTGTATAATTTTTCTCATGCTTCTTCACTGGTCTGACCCCCATATGCATCACTCTTGCCTACTCATCAGCACGCTCCTAAAACATGTTTTGATGCATCACAATAGACCACAAAGTCGTTGGTCCATCGGAGTGCTAACCAACAAAAGACATATGCATAGTTTCTTTTACTCCTTCAGAATTTGGAAAGCTTCACCTATGCTTATCGCCCCACACATAAGCTTATTCTTTTGAGTCAATAGGTGAGGGGCTTTGGCGATCCTGAGAAATTCTCAATAAATCCCAATATAACCCGCCAATCCTAATAATAAACGGATTTAATCAGTTGACGATTCAGGATTCTTCATTTTGTTCTGACAGACTCTACCTTGCTAGGATTCCACGTGGATACCACATGGATAACCCACATGTCCTAGGAACTGAACTTCTTTCAACCAAAATTCACACTTAGAAAATTTGGCGTATAACTTCTCCTTCTCGAGTAAAGTCTAAAATCGTCTTCAGGTGGACTTCATGTTCTTCTGACTTTGAGTAGATTAAGATGTCTCAAATGAAATCACAATTACTAATTTGTCCATATACGCTTCCGACCGGTTCATTAAGTCCATAAATATTGTTGGCGCGTTTGTCAGTCCAAATGGCATGACTGTGAACTCAAAGTGTCCATAACGTGTTCTAAATGCGGTCTTCAGTATATCTTCCTCTCGGACTCTCAACTGATGATATCCTGAGCGAAGATCTATCTTCGAGAAACAACACGCACCTTGTAATTGGTCAAACAAGTCATCAATTCTGGGGAGAGGGTAACGTTCTTTATAGTCAACTTGTTTAGTTCCCTGTAGTCGATCCACATATCTCATTGAAAACCGTCTTTCTTCTTAACAAGAGCAATGGGTGCTCCTCATGGTGAGGTGGACTTGGTCGAATAAAACCCTTCTCTGAAGTTCTGTGAGACTGGTTTGACAATTCTAACATTTCTGAAGGGGCTAACCGGTATGGAGATCTAACAACTGGCGATGCGCCTGGAATCAGATCAATGCGAAATTCTATTTCTCGCACAAGAGGTAAACCTAACAGATCATCTAGAAATACCTCAGGGAATTCTCGGACAACACGTATGTCATCAAGCTTTTTCTCTCATCAGCCTTGATAACATGCAATGAACGAAGATCCTTTTCCGGCCTCTCGGCTTGAACTTCAAGAATCTTGCCATTCGGAAGTGGAATACGGACAATCTTCTCATAACAACTGATGAGAGCTCGTTGGTATGCCAACCAATCCATTCCAATGATAACATCAAAACTACCTAGTCGGGTTGGTAACAAGTCTATTTTGAACACGTGATTACACAAAACATAAGGTGCACAACTACGTAAAATGGTATTGGGTGCTAACGACTTTTTCCCGTCTCCTTAACTCTACTTCGTAGCTTAAGTGTTTAGAGTGCAGGAGCAAATATTTATAAATGTGGTAAATGCAGAAGATACAAAACTCGTCTCAGCACCACGAATCAAAGAGAATACAACGTATGATCATTAGAAGAAACGTACTCGTGACCACAATTGGATTTGCTGTGGATTTACCAACACCACGTAAGGCTCTCCCTACGAGCTCTATCATATCTGTTGGTTCCCTATTTCGGACACTTTCCTTGAAATGTCCTTTCTCTTCTCCTCTCGCCACAATCCCGAAAACATTCACATTCTGCAGGAAGTCATTACTACACCTTGATGCCTAACTCTACACTTCTTCTCCATGTGACCAAATCATGATATCTCTTCCACTTTTGAGGACACGTCCATGATGATGTCCGTATGCACGGTTGCAATTTGGTACATTTCCCCGCAACAATAATTTCCTCCAGCTGGGGCTGCAGCATATGCCCTGACAGGTTCTGGTCTCTGTTGTTTTATATTGCTGGTGATGAGTTGTTTTTTCGGTGCGATTATTTGTTTGTATTGTGGTTATAGTTGTTGTTATGGGTATTGTTTGTTGTTGTTTCCTCTGGCTTATCTTCCCATTTCCTTTATTGCATTCCCTAATTCTTGCAAAGCCCTAGACCTCTGCAACTGATTGCTCGAACCCTTCACGGCCATGTTGATTTGCCATCAAAGATTGATCAGAGGGGATTTCTGGAATTAGAACACCAAAGTACGGATCATTACCCATATGTGCAATTCAATATCATGATTTTCTTCTTCAATATCGTTCGAAATGACGGGAGGTTCGGTTTCGGGTGTTGTATGAGAATTATTTAGGGATGGTGCATCTTGGTCAACTGTAGTTGATGAAGGTGAACCAGTTGAGTTAGCAAGAACTGGAGTAATTACTTCATTAATTGGAACAACAACTTCAAGAGCTGGATGATCAACACTAGGTGAAGGATTGAGAAATTCATCAAACAATGGTTGAAACAGTATATCCCAGTCAGTTCACGAAGGTGGTACAAACGGTGTTGAAGGATGAGGTATTACCACGAGTCCTAAACTGATTGTTGCAGGAGTCATTTCATGAAGTGCGGGTCCTGAACTGCTGTGTCCAGAAGCCATTGCAGTCAGCTTATCAAAGTCAACGTGAATTGTTTCAACTATTCGTCTGGTACGTCTGTTGTAAATTTGGAATGCTTTCTTCGTGGGTGCATAGCCAATGAAAATACCTATGTTGGCCTTTGGTTGTAACTTGTCCAAGTTCTCGAGATTATTCGTTGGGTAGCAGAGTGCACCAAATACATGAAGATACGATAGGTCAGGAGGTTTGTTGTGCAGAAGCTCGTATGGTGTTTTACCATGTCGACGATGTATCATGGAACGATTTTGGGTATAACAGGCTGTAGCAACCGCTTCGGCCCATAGAAATAAAAGAGCTTTTTCATAAATTAACATAGTGCGGGCTGCTTCAATTAGCGTACAATTTCGTCTTTCAACAACACCGTTTTGCTGTGGAGAGCTGGCAACAGATGTTTCATGAGAGATGCCAACCTTCTCATAATATTCACGCAATGTCTGATTAACAAACTCAGTTCCATTATCTGTTCTGATGCATCAGACAGTTTCTTTAAGTCGTACTTGGATCATCTTCAAAAAATTAATAATAAAAGCTGAAGCTTCATTTTTTGATCGCAAGCATTTTACCCATGTAAATCGAGAGTAATCTGTAACACCCCCAAAACCAGGTAGCAGCGGAATGGTAACAATGGGGTGCTACTTCAAAGTACAACAATCAAGGTATAGGAAACGACCATAAATGGACGTTTAAGACAAGATTTCATTTGATGCCATAGCAAAATATCAGAGTTAATACATTAGGTCCCATAAGTTTTAAAAGTCATAAACATTCTTAATTAAACAAAAGCTTCATAATACCAAAAGATGACTTAAGTTTTTAAGGATAATAAAAGTTTCATAAACTTTAGATAAAACACAGAATCCGTCTTCATTGATATCCGCCACGGCTCCCGTCCAATCTTCATACCCTAGGACCTGAAATTACATGCTAAAAGTCAACACAAAGGTTGAGTAGATCAAAGTTTTATCAGTAAAAAGATGGACCACAAGATCGAAGTAATAGTAGACTCTGAAACACATTCAGTAGTCTAAAAACAGGTATTAATGCACTAAGCTCATTACACCGAATGACCCTCCGCCTTAACGTACTTCAAAAATAATTAGGATTGCCCCACAAAAGTAATATAGGATGCTTGCCAACACCCGGACACCTCTAAATGTTAAATGCACCTGATCAAACTAGTGACCCAAGGAAAGGTGGGGATTGTCAGTCCCGATAGATCTATCCATAACACTAGCGCTCACTATAATAGCAATTGACGGTTCATGATAAATAGGGACTTCACGGCAATAAGGTAACTTAGGCATAAATAATCAGGCAGTAATCTGGATAGCATACACTTTGAAAAACACTTGTGTCCAATAGTAAAATAAGCAATGTAATTCACCCCGTAGATTTTGTAAAACAGTTGTAGAAAAAGGGGGCTATGAACTCACCTTGAGTGAATGGAAATCAACAAGTATTCAAAATGGAAAAAATGCGTCACGAAGGAATCCGAAGGTAACCTAATCCAATATAGGTCGTATAAGTACTAAACACTTTGATTGATAACATTGAATGTAATCCTATAGATTATATCGTACTATCGTTCGGGCTATCATAATTAAAGAGGTCATGACATGACGTTCGAGGAGTTAGGACACTTTAAATCGTAAATCCAACAACTCGTCGAAACGCCATCCGAAGAGGCCTCATTATGAAACTCCCTAGTAATATAGTACTTTGATAACCACATAATATTCTATATAGCTTAATCACCAACTAATGGTTTTGGTAAAATTGTGTTTAACAAGTTAAAACGTTTATAATTATCGTTTTAGTAAAACTGGCGTAACTTTCGCGTTTTAAACCCGATTCTCGCGTTTCTTATGCCCATCTTTTCGTATCAAGACGAGTTATCATAAATTGACATTTTCGAATTTCGGACCTACTGGTGAACAGTAAAAATTACTGTTCACATCAGACCCTATGTATATTTTTATCGATTTAATTGTCGTAAAACCCGTAAACGTCGTATTTTATTCGTTATAGCTCCGTTTTTAATGATTCTTTCGAGGACGTTCTCGTATTTGAAAGTTCTATATTTTTATGAGGTTTACAAAAATATAACTTTCTGTCGTGAATAGTAACTTTTATAAAAATAGTTTTATAAAAGTATTAATTGTTGTAAACTTGCGAAATTCATAACTTGTTCGTTATTAATTGAAAAATTACGATTCTTATCATTTTGGAATCCTAAAAATATGTATTATTTGTTAAAAATATCAACCCTTGCTGTTTATAATTTTTATAAAAATGTTTTTATAAAAATTTAAAAGATCGTTAGAATGATTAATCCTTAGCCTTATAATAAAAACCCAATTTACCTTTTGACTTGTTTCTCCTTAGCTCTAGTGGTGGAGATGTGTATCCTTTCCAAACATATGATATGAAGCTAATCACGACCGAGCAAATGAGCGTACCAATTAAATGTTACACCCTAGATTAGTTGAGTGATCTGAGTGTTTTCATTTCTATATTTCATTGAGGACAAGTAGGATTCAAGTGGGGGGATATTTGATGACATCAAATAACGTTAAATTTATACCATCATTTATCCCGAATAAGTTACCTACTTTTTTATAATTATTGCAAGAATTTGTACTTAATTGCTTAAAAGTGTTATTTACTGTAATTAAGGAGTGATTTGTGAAGACATGCTAAAAGGCGTATATTTTGGAGCTAAAACGAAGATATTTAAAGATTGCTTATTTCTGACCAATACGTTGTATCGAGAAAAGAGATTCGACGTATTAGCGCTAACTCTTCACAAGAAAACGCGTACAAATAATTCCCAATATTGTGTATCACTCTTCTACCATACGTTGTATCCAGCTGGATAGACATTCAAAGATACGGAGATATTTATATTTTGGGAATGAATATTTTACTGATTATAAACTTTGTGCGCACTCCAAGAAACCCCAATACGCCGTATTGGCCTAGCTTAATACGGCGTATCCAGACTTTTTCAGACACTATAAATAGAAGACTCAAAAATGAGTTTTCAGTGTGCAAAATCATATTCTC
>BQNB010004192.1:0-34811 GCA_026074375.1 Tanacetum coccineum | reverse complement strand
AAACCTTATAGGATTAAGCAAAATAGTGAACAACCAGTGACATACCTAGGACAGAATCCAGATTTACGAAACAAACCTTATAGGATTAAGGTGCTGTTTGTTTATTAAGAGACTCTTAATCTGAATCTGATTCGCACATCTGAATTTGAATATTCGGTAGAAAAGTCTGAATCTGATTCTCATCTTAATCTGAAGAAGTGGTTGAGAAGTCTGAATCTGAATGAAATAAAACTGTTTGTTTTGGTAAAAATGTATATATGTGTTAAACAATAGTTTTTATAATTTAAATATAAAACGATTGCATTCGTACAAAAAATATTTTTATTAAACAAAAAATATTTTTTTTTTAAATAAAAAAGACAAATTTTATAATATAATCAATTTAAAGTTAAAAGTATTTAAAAAAAATGCAATCTTATGTTTATACGACAAAAATAAACATGTTAGAGTTTAAATTGAACTTTTAAAACGATTAACTAAATGAGTCGCGTTAGAATTAAGATGTATGAGTCCGAAACCGTACCCTTCAATTTGAACAAAATATAATTGACACATATAATCTTATACATTCTTTATATAACAAAACATATGCAATCAATCTATTTAATACTTTTAATACAAAAGATAAAAGTGAAACAAGAAAAAAAATAAGAAATGAAAAAAAAAACATTAAAATACAAAAAATAACAGCAAAGTAGAAAAAAAGACATTAAGAGGTGTTAAGACACCTTCTCCACATCTAGTTCAGTAATAGGTTTATGTCTCTTAGTGCCTCTTAATGGCCAGAAAAAAACAAACGCTCTTAATAGTGTTTGACTCTTACTGTCTCTGAATGACATGAAAAAAACAAACAGTCTTAATGACCTAAATGTCTGACCGCGTCTGAATGAGTCAGATTAAGATGCTGTTAAGAGCCATTTGTTAAAAAACAAACACTACCTAAGTTATACTTTGTGTAAATAAGGGTAAAGCTTGACTAAAGAAAAGAAAACGTACCACCATACCATTCACCACACCTCCCTCGTTTCCCCCCAAAAGCACATTGCCTAGTACACATCACCACCGATCCAAAAAACCATGCTCCCATACACAACCATAACAGCCGCTGAAACAGCCTTAAACCGACCATTAACAACCTTGGAAACATTATGGTTTAACTACACATCCACTAAATCTGATTACTTTCTTTACTGTCACAACATTTTATTCTTGTTTCTTGTCTTCACTCTTGTCCCTCTTTTCTACATTTTTACTGAGTTTTTATTTGACAAATTTGGTAAGTATAAGATTCAACCAAGTTAATTATACTTTTGGCTGATAATTTTAAGTGTTATTTGATGTCACAGAAGATGTTTTTTTTGGTTATTGGCCCTCTTCAGCTATGTGTCTTATCCTTCATAAAGAAGTTCTTTTCTTCCTTTTCTTTTTTGTTTATTGATTTGGGGTGTTTGGATTAGCTTGTTTTTGCACATAAGCTGCAAAAATAAGCTTAACCCAAACACCCCCAAAATCAATAACAAAAAAAGAAAAGAAAAAAGAACTTACTTTAATAGAAGGATAAGACACAAGCTGAAGAGGGCCAATAACCAAAACAAACATCTTCATGACATCAAAATAACACTTAAAATTATCAGCAAAAGTATACTTAACCTTGGGTTGAATTTTATAACCTTTAACAAATTTGTCAAATAAAAACTCAGTAAAAATGTAGAAAAGAGGGACAAGAGTGAAGACAAGAAACAAGAATAAAATGTTGTGACAGTAAAGAAAGTAATCAGATTTAGTGGATGTGTAGTTAAACCATAATGTTTCCAAGGTTGTTAATGGTCGGTTTAAGGCTGTTTCAGCGGCTGTTATGGTTGTGTATGGGAGCATGGTTTTTTGGATCGGTGGTGATGTGTTACAGGCAATGTGTTTTTTTTGGGAGGTTCAAACGAGGGAGGTGTGGTGAATGGTATATCGTTGGTGTCTTTTCCCTTGTGTTTGGTACTTTGGTCGAGTTAAGGTTTATCGAAGTAAGGTGGTTTTTGTTTGTTCACAAATGAGTATTTTAAAACGCGGTAAAAAATTTGAGTCTAAGACTGTTGTTTTTTTTCTCATGTTATTTAGAGTATGTAAAAGTGTTAAAAGCGTTTGTTTTTTTTCAGATGGCAGATAAGAGTCGAGCTTCTAGTTGAGACTAGATGTTAAGGGGGTTCTTAACACCTTTTATGTCCTTTTTCTTCTTACTTTTTTTTTATTATTTTCTACTTTGCTATTTTTAAATTTTATTTTAAGTGATTTTTTTTATTTTTTTTTTCACTTTTATCTTTTGTATTAAAATTATTAAATAGAATAATTGCATATGATTGTTAGATAAAGAGTGTATAATATGATATGTCCCTCGATTCATATATTGTTCAAATTGAAGGCTACGGTTTATGGCTCATACATCTTAATTCTAACGCGACTCATTTAGTTAATTGTTTTAAAAGTTCAATTCTAACTCTGACACGTTTATTTATGTCGAATAAACATGAGATTGCATGTTTTGTTTAAAATACTTTTAACTTTAAATTGATTATATTATAAAATTTGTTTTTTATTTAATAAAGTTTATTTTTGTGCGAATACAATCGTTTTATATTTAAATTATAAAAAATATTGTTTAACACATTTAGATATTTTTACCAAAGCAAACAGTTTTTATTCATTTCAGATTCAGATTTGTCAACTGCTTATTCAGATTAAGATGGAAATCAGATTCAGATTTTTTTCTACCTAATATTTAGATTCTGATTGTGCGAATTCAGATAAGATTTAGAGCTCTTAATAAACAAATAAACCTAATTACTATGCCAAACATCTCCTAACTTGCTCAAACTAAAACAAACACTTCATCATCGTCACATCAGTTTTTCTCTTCACAACAAAATCACCACCAACATAGTGTAATAGGCATCGTCACATCAGTTTTTCTCTTCGCAACCAAAATCACCACCGAAATAGTGTAATAAGACAAACAACTCCACCACCATAATATAGCTCTAGTAAAACACAAATATACCTCACAAACAAAAATATCATATTCTTACCGAATGTGGGTCGATTACTCTCAACTCAGACCAACGATTACGTACCATAAGTAAACTGTAATTAAGTAACATCATCGTATGTATGGATATATGGTTGTATGTGATCTATTATAATAGTTTTGTTTGTTTTATGCTGTTTTGAATTGATTTTGGGTGTGATTGTAATTTTTTGAATTTGTGCTTTTAGTTTTCTTAAAAGAAAAATGAAAATTCATACAACCAGAGTACAGAGATTAGTTTGTTTAAAAAGCAAGTATAGAGGTTGAAGATGAACTTGCATTAAATGACAAGAGTACCTTTACTTGCAGACTTAACGATGAAACACTAACGGATGTTTGGTCAAAGGACCACTCTATTGTAAATCGACAAATACAGGAATGACCAGTGTAATTTTTAAAGTTATATAACGAATGCTCATTCTCACGGAATGAACGTCCGTTTAGCATTGCTCATTCTCACTGAAGATCCAACCGATGCGGCTCCATACCCTAAAGGCAGGTAAGGGGGAAGAAGTAAAGAAAATTCAATACAACTTCCTTCCTTACCTTAAGGGGTGGTGAGCAGAAGTGAAGGAGGCCCTCGTTAAGACGACCTGTTTGGGTTTGTGTTCAGAGCCGGTAGTAACCGAATTGATAGTTGATCAAAACATCGACTAAATAAGAGCTTTTAAACTTGTATTAAAGAGGCCCAGTGTGGTACCTTCAAGGTTGAAAAAAGAAAAAATGTGTAAACCATAAGACGATTAAAAGCTTAAGCGTGAATTGTTAGTTAATAAAGCGCCCCTGTGTTCGGCCATTATCCCGTCTAGCATTAGGGCATCCTTTATTTATTTTGTGTATTTATACATTGTTTGTACAGACTTTTCATTCATCAAGTAATACAATTTAGTCAATTTCGGTTCATTAGTTTCTACATGGTATCAAGAGCCTAGGTACAAGTCATTATATATTGTCATCCTTCGGTCATCAACTAACTGTTGGTGATCCGGAGGGATCTCGTTTAATGTTCGTCGGTTGTTGTTAAAAGATCTGTTTGAATTGGTTGTTTGTTTGAAAAAAAAGAAAGAAAAAGAAAAAAACAAATGTTCTTTCTGATCGAAAATTTTTGATTGCATGTTATTTGTTTATTGATTTTAAAGATTCATATAACCATGATGATCGTGGCGATAATTCGGTTAGTGCAACATGTATTCGTCATAAAAAAAATTGTTCGGATCCCTAGTATTGGTTAGTTTTAGATTTGATTTGCTTATTTTTGTGGTAATATTGTCGTAGCTTGTATTGGTTATTGTGTTTAGTGATATGAAGAATTTGAGGATCCGTTTCTTGTATCGTCGACCGATTGTTCGTGATATTAGCATTTGAGTTCGTATTAGTATTAATATTGGTATCAGTAATATTATTGGTGTTGGTGGTTTGGTATTGGTATTGGTATTGAGATCAGTATTGGTATCGGTATTTGGTATTTGCACCGGGTTTGATTGGTATTGAATTGGTTTCAATATCGAATGGTTCCGGTTGCCTGGATATTGTTGGGATGGTTCCGTCTGCATGCATCCGTCTAACTCTGTCTGCCTGAAACATGGATCTGTTGTCTGAATCTGTTGTTTGGCTGCTGTCTGCCTGAATCTGATGTCTGCCTGAATCTGCTGCTGCTATGTCTGTTGTCTGCTTGATCTGCTCTCGTTCATCTCCGTGTTTTTTTGTAATTATGTGCTATGCACCTGTCTGAATATGCTGCTGCTCTGTCTGCTGTCTTCCTGATCTGCTCTCGTTCATCTCCGTGTTTTTGTAATTCTGTGTTCTACACCTGTTTGAATCTGCTGCTGCTCTGTCTACTGTTGTCTACTGCTGTCTGTCTGCATTTGTTCGATTTTCGGAGTTTTCTTGTCAAACTCTCAATGTAGCATTGTGAGTTTGAGGGGGGGTGTTAGTTAATAAAGTCGGCCCGCTTGTGTCGGCCCATTAGCTCGTCTAGCATTAGGGCATCCTTTATTTATTTTGTGTATTTATACATTGTTTGTACAGACTTTTCATTCATTAAGTAATACAATTTAGTCAATTTTGGTTCATTTCTAAAGTGATGACACTATAAAAATTAGCAATGAAGTTTTACGAATGTTCTTGTGATATACTATCACTCATGAGGAGGCCTTTGCGACGGTACGTTATTCATAATCAAGTATAATCAACCCATTTACTGCTTTTCTGTACACAATAAGCTTTCAGTAACACTTGTTTATTTGAATTTTTACATACTAATTGAACATATGAGGTTGAATATATGAAATGTAAGATTAATAGAGTATCAAAATCATGATCTAATAAAATTGCTAATAATTAAAGTAATGTGACGTGTAACATTGAATCAATAATAAGTAACACGTGAACACATCAAAACTCAAATGTTGCATCTATAAGCTTATATGTTGTATCACAAAAGAAGTTGTATCGAAAAATTTGAGCGGTAAGAATGTCAATAATGAATTGATTATACTTTGGAGCATCTCATCATATGACGGGATGCCTCGATCTGTAATCTAATGTACAAGATATTGTACCGGTTGCAGTAAAATCGCCACTTGATATGTACAAGCTTTCGCCGTGAAGCAAGGGTCGATGCGCTTGAGCGAGAATAAGTTTCTTTATAATGTTTTGCTTGTTCCTAAAATGCAGTGCACCCTTATTGCTATAAGACCTTTGATGAAAGATTTAATTTTTATGTCACTTTTATTGATGGAAAATGTTTAATACATGACCGTGTTATGAGGACGATGATTGGAATGGGCGAGGAACATGACGAGGTCTTTCTCTTTAGAAAAGTGGAGCAAGGCTATGCAAATCGGGCTAAAGTAGATGACAATTTTAAACTTTGGCATCGTAGACTAAGACATCCATCAGAAAACAAAGTAATTCTTATTCTTGAAGTTAAAATAGGTATTAGATTGTTGAAAAACCTTGCGATGTCTTTTTAAGGCAAAACAAACTCGTGAAGTATTTCTTACTTGTGATAAAGGAGTTGAATCTTGTTTTGAATTGATAACATTTGAACTAATTGGACCATATAGAACTCCCACCTCATGTGGTCCGTATTATTTTTTAATAATTGTCGATGATTTCCTAAGAGTTGTGTTGATTTATTTACTAGCTGATAAACATGAAGTTGAGAAAGCCATGCATAATGTTTTTGCTATGACAAGAGATTACAGTTTGATACAAGACAAAATATGTTCGAAGTGATAATGGAACCAGGTTTCCATCTCAAACCTTATTTTTAAAGACAACGAAATATCTTTTCATACGTCATGTGCTGGCTCTCCCCTAACAAAACGGTAGAGTTGAAACGAAGCATCGTCATATTTTAAATGTTACAAGAGTTTTGCGTTTTCAAGCTTGTTTCATGCTTAGTTTTTAAGGAGAGTGTGTTTTAACGGTTGGGTTTCTCATAAATAGGACTCCTACTAAACTACTTAACTGGAAATCACCTTATGAATTGTTGTTTGGCAAACCACCTCCATATAAGCAATTACATGTCTTTGGATGTCTTTGTTACGCACACCAACAAGTGTGTGACAAAGATAATTGAGGAAAGAATTAGGAAGTGTATTTTTGTTGGGTATTTGTACGGGAAAAAGGGATGGAGAGTATATGACATCGAGAATGACGGATATTTTATTCCACATGATGTTGTATTCCATGAAGGTACTTCTCCTTATGCTAATTCAAGCAATCAAGCTGCAAATGACATTTCTTAACAAAATGATAATGACTCATATGGTGCTAGTCATGCATAAGAAGACAATGTTCCTTTGTCATACCAGAAGTTACACCTTCCTCCCCAAAAAATGTAGGAAAAAGGTGACTCGGTTGCAACAAACACTACAAATGAAACTAATATAGTTGCGCTTGTTGAGGAACCACAAGTTGATAATGGAAAAAGCGAACGCCAATAATCAAGAACATTAAGTAATGGTCGCCTGGACGAACAAGAATATGGTAGAGGGAAAAGAACAAGTCAACCTTTGTTCTATTAGAGAATTTTGTGACTTTATTTCGCTCTTTCACTAAAGATGGACGTACTTGATAAATCCTGTCTAATTTGTTCCGATGTACAACAATTTCCTATGCTAATTACTTTAATTGCGCTAACTTGTACTTTTCTTTCAGTTTCACACTTTTTTGGTGTTGTTTACCGAATTTTTATTGCACCTACTTGCTATACTACATAGTGTTAGATATTAGCAAATCCATGTACAAGACCGTCACCCCGAGTAATGTCTACAATAGTTTAGCTCGAAGCCTTAAACATTAATCGTTTAAATTACCGAATTACTATATTGTGTTGGTCCGGGACTTTACCCACAATGTTAGCCCCACTTCACAGCCCACATATTGGCATCAAATCTTGTAGTTTTCATACCCCTTTTTCACCCCTATAGGAAAGGGGTTGGTTGTTCAATTATCAAACACACACATAAGGTGTAGTTTCTCTCACTAAAACTCACTTTCTCTCTCTATAAATTTGGCCAACCCCTAAATCATTGATTGTGTTATGATATCTAATATACTACAATTGGTATCAGAGCATATGGGATGATTAGCTAGACTGTGTGTGCGTTTTCTTGGTTAGATAAGATCACAAGTTTGGTTTTTGAAGTTTATATGTTCTTATATTCTTGACATCTCTTATGATTCTTAACGTTTTGTGGTGTTAAAGTTGTGTTTTATAGTTTTATAGCCTTCATATGATCAAGTTGTGCAAAAAGAAACTAAGCAAAAACGCAAAAAGGGACAATTTTTAGGAGTTTATTTAGGTAAAAATCATATTTTTTCATCACTGCATTTTTGTCTCTCTGGTAAAATTCTCATTGCTTTTGCCTCTTAGCGTTTTTGCAGAGAAAGAACACAGCGCTTTGTCGTTTTGTGAAAGGACAAAATTTACTACTGCGTTTTTTATCTATGAGGGACTAGCGTTTGACACTGCGTTTTGTCTCTGCGTTTTGTCTCAAGATCCTGCGTTTTTTGTCACTGCGTTTTGTCTTAAGTTCACTGCGTTTTGGTCACTGCGTTTTGTCTGACTTCACTGCGTTTTGTGTCCTACGGTTTGTCTATAACAGGTTGAGATTTGTCTCTGCGTTTTGCCTAATTGAAGACCCATATTGCGTTTTGCCTAGGAGAGACTCTGTCCATTTCATTTCTTGATTGCGTTTTGTCTCAAGACTTGACTGAGATTTGTCTAAGGCTCTTCATTGCGTTTTGTCTCCAACAAATTGAGATTTGTCTAAGGCTCTTCACTGAGATTTGTCTACTGCGTTTTGCCTAAGTCTTATTATCTTCATTACGTGAACTCATTTCAACCAAACCAAATCATAATTAAACAACATATCACCTAAGCTAACAAACAATCATCACTTTTAACATACAATCACTAATCATTGTTCGATCAACTTAATCATTTCACAATCAATTAAGATGGCTAATCTTTCGGAAGACATTCAATGTGCCGGTTCAGATACCCGACCACCTATGCTTGATAGGACTGACTTTGCATCTTGGCAACAACGAATTCGACTGTATTGTCGGGGTAAAGAGAATAGGGTGAACATCTTGAAGTCAATTGATGAAGGACCATTTCAGATGAGAACATTTCGATAACTCTTCAGAAGGAAATGAAGGTGCCTTACATCTAGGTCCAGAATGACCTCGTGTCTATTCTGACCTGTCACCTGAAGATAAGGATAGGTACAATGCTGACATTCGGGGACAAAACAAAAAAAAAAAACACATTCGGGCAACAAACATCCTACTTCAAGGGTTGCCAAAAGATATCTACTCTCTTATCAATCATTACACTGATGCAAAGGACATATGGGACAATGTGAAGATGCTCCTGGAAGGTTCGGAATTAACAAAAGAAGACCGAGGAATCACAAACTGTATGATGACTTCTAACATTTCGTCAGCACAAAGTGAGAACTAATCATAGATTACTATGTCCGGTTTCCCAAACTCATCAACGACATGCGTAACATCAAGATGACCATGTCCAGAATGCAGTTGAATTCTAAGTTTGTTAATAACATGTTGCCAGAATGGGGTAGATTTGTAACAGCAGTGAAACTCAACAGAGGCTTGAGGGACTCCAACTATGATCAACTGTATGCTTATCTAAAGTAGCACGAGGCACATGCCAATGAGAACAAAATGTTGTTGGACCGATTCACTCAACACACAGTTGATCCTCTCGCCTTGATGTCCAATGTTGCACCTCAGCAGTATAATTCACAATCATCTACAAATCCATCATCCACATATGTTCCACCATACTTTGCTGACAACTCTCAACTTGATTCAGGACTCTCTCCAACGGATAACTTAATTGAGAATTTAACCAACACACTTGCCCTTCTCACCTAACCATACAAAACATACCTTCCTCAAATAAACAATCAACTCAGAACTTTATCAAATCCTAGGAACCAAGCCACATTCAAACGACAAGGTTGTGGTTCAGAATGTTCAGGGTCGACAGAATAGAGGACATGGTAACAATGCACGTGGTGCAGGTACAACTGGTTATGGGGGAGCTCAGAACAGAGTCGGGAATGCTAATCCAGGTCAAGCAAGGCAGGTCAAGTGCTACAACTGCAACGGTATAGGCCACATAGGAAGGAACTGCACTCAGCCCAAGCGACCATAGAACTCCGAATACTTCAAAGACAAGATGTTATTGATGCAAGCTCAGGAGAATAGGGTGGCATTAGATGAAGAACAGTTACTATTTCTTTCAGGTGGACATGACAACGCGTTGATGAATAGGATGAGCACCAGATCATATTTAGCCGACTCAATGTATTGATATATTGATTCAATCTGATGACTGTAATTACTTTTGATTCTGATGTGATGAGGCACCCACGTACAAACTAGGTTATCGGCTAATCTATCATCTGCAGATCCTGTTTATGATGAACGCTGGTCCATCGTAAGAATCAGAACATTCTATCTAAGTACAACGACCATACAATATCAGGATGCTGTATTTGTAGAACATCATGAAGAACACGAGATGCATGACGATGTACAACCAAACTACGTTGTTGAACTCACATGCCATTATACGAGTGATAGTAATAGATCCGTATGATTCAGATATTAAAGGAACAACGCAGTGCAGTTGTACAAAGCCATGTATCTTCTGTTCCAAATGATGCATACATGATGATATATAATGATATGTATGAACCTCATGCCCAATCTGTCTCTAAAACAACAACGAAACTACAAAAGTTGAGGTAATCAACTAACCAGCTGAACTTTGCAACATATAAGGAACAAGTTGAACTGTATGAAAGACGGGCCAGGTTTGAATTAACGGAAAGAGAATAAAAGATTGATGAACAATAGAATAGTTATCAATCACTGACTAGCTAAATATAGAATAAGAACGCACATAGTTAATGAGAAGAAAATTTTGAAAAATGAACTTCATTCCGTAAAATTTCAACTTGCTATCTACCATCAACACATAACAAGACAATGTTAGAAGAAGTATCGTCTTTGAAAAAAGGATATTAAAAACAGAACGAAAACAAGTACCATGAAGAATTATTGGACATGAAAATGCCTTTAAAAAAAAGAAAAGGTCGAGGATAAATTATACAAACAAGACCAGTCTCTTCAAACAGTTCACATGTTGTGTAAACCAAAGCCCTATTATGATGAGCTGAATAAGGTAGCTATTGGTTACAAGAACCCCATTTATCTCACATCGAGCAAAGCAAGCTCACCTGCTTTATATAATGGTCATGAAATTATCAAAACCAATCATGTCCCGGCCATAGTGCACAATTCAGAGGATACCCTAGAGATAGCTGAAATCACTAGGAAGAAAATGAATGCCAAAATGAAAGACCCAGAGTGTGTGCAAAAGAAAGTTAAGATCACACCACCTGATTACTCGAAAGAGAATTATTTTTGGCAACTTTCACACACAAAACAATTGACGCCCAGAGCAAATATTATTGTCTCAAGAATCTCATCAAGATGAAACCGAAGCTCTTCAACAACGCAAGGCCACAACCCTCAATCTAATCAAAAGGTTGATGGTGTAACCCTTCAAATACACCTCAACGCTTGTCCAAAGGGTGCAGTCGGAACAAAGAGCAAGTAACAATTAACATTTTTTGCACTAATACAACTCTTTTCGGGACTTTCGAAAAAAAAAAACTTTTGGGGTAACGAAGAGAAACACGACCAACGGGGCTACACGAAGGGAAAGAGGTTTGAACAAACCAAGGCATTTTATCCTCACACGGGTCATTTCTTTTTTTCAAACACTTAAAGAACATTTGAGGCATCAAAAGGCTCTACTAAAGAAATTAAAGAAATTACAGAAAGAAAGATATTTTTTGAAGATTGGAAGCTGAGTGTTGACCAAAAAGGTGAAACTATGAAACATGATGAAAATGACGAAAAAAACCTCTTATTCTAATGATAATTAAATTGATTGACTGCTTGTCTAAAGAAGTTTTTATGTTGCAAACGCAATTCATGAGCTGAATGTATCTAGTTTTACTTGAAATGCATGATGCCCACACCAGACTTAAAGCCCGTTGTCTGGAACTTGAAGTTGAGCTTTCTAATTTACGTGATACGATTCAAAAGGATAATCATGATAAGTTAATAAAATGGTTTTCCAATCTTGAGGTAAATCATTTAAATCTGCAGTTAAAATATCAAAATCTTAAAGAAAGTTTTAGATAACACCATCGGTCCTCACCACGCTCGAAATGTTCCTGATTTTGACATCATTTTTGTAATCGAAAGATGAAAGTCCTCAATACAATGAAAAGACAATTGCATCAAAAAATTAAGAATGCAAATCTCTCAAATGAAAGAAACACCTAAGTAAAAGCAGAGACCGTCACACTTGATTTCAGGACCTTAGACTTTCAGATCACTCAATTAACTAAAAAATCAATGTTCTTCAAGAACAAAATAAGCTTTTTAGGGCAGAAAATGGAAAGATTAAGCAGCATTACAAGGAAATGTATGATTCTATTAAGATTACGCGTGCTAAGAATCTAGAACATACAACTGCCCTATTAACTAAAAATGAGAGTCTAAAGGTCCAAATACAGAATAAGTTGTCATGTGTCAATAAGGATCATGTGAAACCAAAAGTTCTTGCACCAGGAAAGTATGTTATAGATGTTGAACCTATTCCCCCTCGCAATAGGAACAATAGGGAAGTGCATCTAGTTTATCTCAATCACCTTAAGGAAAGTGTAGAAACCCTTCGCGAGATCGTGGAGGAAGCTAAGGTTGAAAGACCATTAGATAGCTCACTTGCATTAGCTTGCCGTTACACCAAACACTCTTAGGAATTGTTAGAATATGTGATCGGCACTTGTCCAAAAGACCTAAATACATGAGATAACAAGCATGCTTCTATCCCTTTACCTAAGAAAAAGCAAGTCACTTTTGAGGAATAATATGCAATGTCAAAAAGTAACACACACAAACCTGTAGAGCAACTGAACTGTCAGAAGACTAATGTCCATGTGCCAATCCTTCTAACAGGAAGTAAACATTGTACTTACTCTGGCGATCACAACCATGAGCAATACAAGAAAAAAGAGATCGTTAACCAACGTCAAAGAGTTCAACATGAAAAAGTAGAAAAAGAACACCCTAGAATAATAAGTCCTATCTAAAAAACCACGAATCGAGTTGATTCAAGTATTAAAGCTCTAAGCATACAGTATTAATGTCGAATACTCAATTCTGTATGCCAAACTGTAACAAATGCTAAATTTTTGCAAATCATGATATGTTTGTGGTTGCTTAATTTGCCACTCTGTGAATGCATCCACCCTCTGTAAAAATGTTATGCTCAAAGTTAAGCAAGTTTGGAAACCTAAGCAATCAAGCAAGTAAGGAACCAACCAGCAACATAACTTTACCACTGTAGGTTATCAATTGATCCCACAGGAAGAACATTCACTGTTAAGAAGAACAGTACCTTATAACCTAGGCTCACAAAACCTAAACAAAGTGTCACGATTTCTTATGCTAACCCAAGGGAACCCAACCACAATTGGGGATCTAACTTCCAAACTCTCCATCTTCGTCTATTTTCAAATGCAGGTCGTACATATCGTCCTTTGGTATTTGGACTCAGGCTGTTTAAAACATATGACAGGGGATCGCTCGCGGCTCAGGAATTTTGTGAAAAAGTTCATCGGGATGGTTAGATTCGGGAATGACCACTTTGGTGCTATCATGGGTAAGGAGACTACGTTATGGTGAAAGTGTGATCTCTAGGGTATACTATGTGGAAGGACTGGGACACAATCTATTTTCTATCAGATAATTTTGTGACTCTGATCTAGAAGTTTCCTTCAGGAAGCATTCTTGCTACGTTCGAGATACGGATGGTGTTGAATTAATTAAAGGTTCTCGTGGTTCTAATTTGTACACTATCTTGATTGACTGACATGTTGAAGTCACTCTCCATTTGCTTTTGTCGAAGCTCAAGAAATAAATCATGGTTGTGACATCGACGTTAAAAACCACTTGAACTTCGTACCATCATGACCTTTGCAAGAAAAATTTAGTTTGAGGCTTACCTAGGAGTTTGAGAAAGATCATCTTTGCTCTGCGTGTCAACTAGGAAAGAGCAAAAAACATACCCACAAACCCAAAACTAAAAACACCAACTTGGAAGTTCTTAATACCCTTCATATGGATTTATGTGGACCGATGCGAGTTTAAACAATTAATGGGAAGAAAACATCTAATTTTATTGTTGATGATATTCCAGGTTTTACTTTGGGTTAAGTTTTGAGATCGAAAGATGAGAACCCCAGAGGTTGTCATCAAATTTTCTAAAGCAAATACAAGTCGGTCTTAACAAAACTGTTAGAAACATCCGTACCGATAATGGCACAGAATTTGTCAATAAAGATTTGACTGATTATTATGAACGTGTCGGCATTTTTCACCAAAAGACAGTTCTGAGGACTCCACAGCAGAACGACGTTGTCGAAAGACGAAACCGTACTCTTGTTGAGGCTGCTAGGACAATGCTGATATTTTCCAAGGCCTCGATGTTTCTATGGGCAGAAGCTGTGGCTACTACGTGTTACACCCAAAACCGATCCCTTATTCACACTCGTCACTACAAAACCCCATATGAGCTGGTGCATGACAAGAAGCCTGATCTTACCTTTTTCAGAGTCTTTGGTGCTCTTTGTTACCCTACAAATGACAGCGAAGATCTTGGAAAATTACAACCAACAGCTGATATTGGAATATTCGTTGGTTATGCACCTAGCAGGAAAGGGTATAGAATCTACAACAAAAGAACCCGACGTATTATGGAAACTATTCACGTGCAATTCGATGAGCTGACTGAGCAAATGGCTCCTGTGCAACTCAGTACAGGACCCGCTCCTACTTTTCTGACACCTGGACAAAAAAGTTCAGGGCTCGTTCCAAATTCGGTTCCTGCAGCACCTTATGTACCCCCCACAAATAAATAACAGGAGATTTTATTCCAACCAATGTTCGATGAATACATGGAACCTCCTCGTGTTGAAAGACCGGTCTCTCCTGCTCTAGCAGTTTTAGTTCCAGTCAATTTAGCCGGTACACCTTCATCTACTACCATTGATCAAGAGGCACCTTCTCCAAGTCATTTATCGTCATCTCCGGCAATCCAATCTCTATAGTTTTACATACAAGCATGCAACTGATTACTACTCTCATGAAGACATCCCTTTGCATCCTGATTACAATCATCCCTCATATAACGTATTTGCTCCAGAACCTAGTTCTGAACATCATCTGTATCTAGTTTAGGCAGAATCTCTTTATGTCTTCTAATAAACATCTTCATCATCTCAAAATGAGCAAGGATCACTCCCGCTGGATAATATTATTGGCAATTCCTCTCGGCGTATCCACCAAAAAACAACTGGCAACCGATGCCTTATGGTGCTTGTATAACTCTTTACTATCAAAAGTCGAACCAAAGAACTTCAAATCTGTAATTACAGAAGATTGCTGGTTTCAAGCCATGCAAGATAAGATTCACGAATTTGATCGACTTCAAGTATGAGAATTAGTACCTCAACCAGTCTATGTCATGATTATTGCTCTCAAGTGGATCTATAAAGTTAAACTTGATGAGTAACCGGATGATGTTCTAAAGAACATGCTAGTTTAGATGGCCAAGGATATCGTCAAAGGAGGGCATTTATTTGAGGAATCATTTGCACCCGGTTGCACGTAATCAGAGGCTATTTGTTATCTTAATCGCCAATGCCGCTAGTAAAACATGACCAAGACTATCAAATGATGTAAAAGACAAGCAATTTCTGATGACGAATTGAAAGAAGAAGTCTATTTATCAAACCATAGGTTTCGTTGATCCTGATCACCCGACACATGTTTATCATCTGAAGAAAGCTTTGTACGGTTTAAAGCAAGCCCCTCGGCAAGGAATGATACCTTTTCACGGTTTCTATATCTAGGTGGACAATAAATATTCCAATTGGCAGTTGGAATCCAACCACTAATCACATGAAAACAGGCAAACAAATTCTTCATGTTCAAAAATATGTAGAATGAAATCATTTTTGCTCGACCAGAAAGCCCTAAAGCATGTGAAAAAATTTCCTATGAGATGAGTTCTACATTTTCAAATGTCAATGAGGGCAAATGTCTTTTTCTTAGGCTCACAAGTGTCCAAAATCCCTGGAGGGCATTTTCATAATCAAATTAAAATTGCTCTTAAACAAAATATTAAAGAAATTAGGGATGATTACGTGTGACCCTATTATACACCCATGGTGGAACGACTCAAACTGGATGAGGAACCCCTTATGGATTCCAGTTGACTCAAAAACATAAAAAATTTTTGGCGTATGGTTCGGCTTCCCAAATGTAACTCACTAGCCAGACAGACCCGACCATGTTATTCGTTGTATGCAAGTGTGCTAGGTAACAGCTTACGCCTACCAAAAAGCACATGAAGCACTTAAACGCTCATTCGGTATCTCAGATGAACCATTATAGGGGTCGTTGGTATCGAAGACAACCGCTATGGCACTAACGCCTAAGCAAATGCAACCATGCAGGTATCAAGACACACGAAGAAGTACGCAGAGTTGCTCAGTTCCTTGGAGATAAATTAGTCAGCTGGTCATCAAAGAAACAGAAGAGCACGTGCGAACTCAACTACAAAGTGCAGAATACATTACCATTACCTGGAATGCTGTGCTCAATACTTGGATGAATCACAGCTCAAAGACTACGGCTTTGCCTTCAAAAAATTCCCTTGTATTGGACAACTCATGCCAGATTGCTCTATGTTGTAATAATTCGTCAAAACACACCGTTCTAAAGCACTTACATACGACAACCATTTATATAAAGAGAGCAGTGAGAATACGTGGTTTGAATTGTACTTCGAGTCAACGGATTATCACTCGCTGGACATATTCACAAAAGCATTACCAATAGAGCGGTTCGAATTTCTACTCTCCGTCCCGCGACTTGGTATGAAGAGTAAGTCTTCCGAATACTCTAAAACGACTTCAGAAGGAAAGAAAGTAAAAAGGGTCTTCCTATATCAAAAGTAAATAGTACATATTCAAAACCAAAAAAGAAAATACAAAAATTTAAAACTAATAAAAACCATAAAAAAAATAGAAATAGAAAATACCCAAAAATAATGTTTTTACAAGACATTCGCCGTTTATCGATAACATTTACGGACCTAAGAAATGACTCATTAATAATAGACAACGGGTCTTTAAATAAAGCACGAACGGAAGTTTAAATTTTTCAAACAATTCTTTCTGGCTTGTAGTTATGTTCAGGCTGCAAAACCCCGTTTTTCAAATTGAGAAAGCCTGTCGCCAAAAAGACGGTTGTTATCCTGACAACGGTGATAAATTCTCTCCCGGCATGGATTACTTTATATCCATGCAACTCGATCTAAATGTACCCTGCCAGTGCATTATTTCCTGAATAAAGGCTGGCAATTCGTCTCTGACTGGTCTGTCTATCCATATAAGATGAGTATGCGTCTGTGTGGCGAGTCGGGTCTCCTAGCGAGACAACGAATCAGACGAAGGTGAGGTGAAAAAGGAGAGAGTTCATGAGACGAAAATGTTATGGATGGATAGGACATAAGAGCTGGAGCTCTCCGATCAGTGAAATAATGCTCTGAAGGGTACAATAGATCGAGTTGTCATGATATAAAGTAATCCATGCCCGGGAGAGCTTAATCACCCGTTGTCAGGAACAACCGTCTTTTTGGCGACATGCTTTCCTCAATTTGAAAAACGGGTTGCAGCCTGAAATAACTACAAGCCAGAAAGACATGTTTTGAAAAATTTGAACTTCCATTCGGCTTAAATAAAGACGCTGTCATTAATAATGAACATTTCAGGTCCGTAAATGTTATCGATAAACGTAAGACATGGTCTTGAAAAAACATTATTATGGAATTTTCTATTTTCTATTTTTTGATGTTTTTATAGGTTTTATATTTTTTGTATTTTTCTTTTTGGTTTTGAATATGTACATATTTACATAGAAGATAGGAAATACCATCTTTACTCTTCTCTCCTCCTGAAGACATTTTAAGAGTTTCCGGAGACAACTCTTACATACCAAGACGCGGTAGTAAAATTCCCGAACCGCTCTCTTGTAAGCCTTTGTGAATATGTCCGCGAGATGATAATCCGTTGACACGAAGTACAATTCAACCACGTATTTCTCAACCTGCTCTCTTATAAAATGGTGTCGTATGTCAATGTGCTTAGACCAGGAGTGTTTGACATTATTACAACATAGAGCAATGGCACTGCGATTGTCACAATACAAGGGAATTTTATTGAAGGCAAAGCCGTAGTCCCAATGAGCTCGTGAATCTCATCCCAAAGATCTGACAGTGCACAGCATCCAGACATGGTAATGTATTCTGCCTTTGTAGTTGAGATCGCAGTGCTCTTCTGTTTCTTTGATGACCAGCTGACTAATTTATCTCCAAGGAACTGAGCACTTCCTGACGTACTTCTTCGTGTGTCTTGACAACCTGCATGGTCTGCATCTGCATAGGCCGTTAGTGCCATAGCGGTGTCTTTCGGATACCAAAGACCCCAATTAATGGTTCCTCTGAGATACCGAAAGACCCGTTTAAGTGCTTCAAGGTGCTTTTTGGTAGGCGAAGCCTGATACCTAGCACACATGCATACAACGAATACAAGGTCGGGTCTGTTGGCAGTGAGATACATTAGGGAGCCGACCATACGCCAAAATTTATTATGGTCAACTGGAATCCCTAAGGGGTCCTCATCCAGTTTGAGTCGATCCACCATGGGTGTATTAATAGGGTCACACGAATCCATCCCAAATTTCTTTAATATTTTAAGAGCAAATTTTAATTGATTAATGAAAATGCCTCCGGGATTTTGAGAAACTTGTAAGCCTAAGAAAAAAGACATTTGCCCCATCATTGACATTTGAAATTTAGAACTCATCTCATAGGAAAATATTTCACATGCTTTAGGGTCGGTCGAGGCAAAAATGATATCATCTACATATATTTGAACAAGAAGAATATGTTTGCCTGTTTTCCAAGTGAATAGTGTTGGATCAACTGCACCCTTGGAAAATTTATTGTCCAGAAGAAACCGTGACAAGGTATCATACCATGCCCGATGGGCTTGCTTTAAACCGTACAAAGCTTTCTTCAGATGATAAACATGTGTTGGATGATCAGGATCAACGAAACCCTCTGGTTGACTAACATAGACTTCTTCTTTCAATTCGTCATTCAGAAATGCTGTCTTTACATCCATTTTGATAAGGTCAGTTTTTTACTACGGCATTGCGATAAGAAACAAAATGAGCTCGAACGTTCAACCGGTGGCAAATGATTCCTCAAAATCATGCCCTCCTCTTGACGATATCACTTGCCACTAACCTAGCCTTGTATCTTTAGAACATCAACCGAACTCCTCAAGTTTTAACTTTGTATCCACTGAGAAGCATAATCATGACATAGACTGGTTGAGGTACTAATTCTCATACTTGAAGTCGATCAAATTCGTGAATCTTATCTTGCATGGCTTGAAACCAGCAATCTTCTGTAATTACAGATTTGAAGTTCTTTGGTTCGACTTTTGATAGTAAAGAGTTATACAAGCACCATAAGGCATCGGTTGCCAGTTGTTTTTTGGTGGATACCGGCCGAGAGGGATTGCCAATAATATTATCCAGCGGGTGATCCTTGCTCCATTTCCTGAGATGATGAAGTGTTTAAGAGACATAAAGAGATTCTGCTAAACTAAGATCCCAGATGATGCTTCAGAACTAGGTTCTGGAGCAAATACGTTTATGAAGGGATGATTGTCAACAGGAGCAAAGGGATTGTCTTCCATGAGAGTAGAATCGTTTCAATGCTGTATGTAAACTAAGAGATTGGATTGCGGAGATAGACGATAAATGACTTGGATAAGGGTTCCTCTTGATTCAATGTAAGTAGATAAAGAGTACCGGCTAAATTGACTGGAACTAAAACTGCTAGAGCAGGAGAGACCGGTCTTTCAACACGAGGAGGTTCCATGTATTCATCGAACATTGGTTGGAATAAAATCTCCTTTTATTAATTGTGGGGGGTACATAAAGGTGAGCAGAACCTGAATTTGAACTCAATAGAGCCCCTGAACTTATTTGTCCAGGTGTCAGAAAAGTAGGAGCGGGTCCTGTACTGAGTTGCACAGGAGCCATTTGCTCAGTCAGCTCATCGAATTGAACGTGAATAGTTTCCATAATACGTCGGGTTCTTTTGTTGTAGATTCTATACCCTTTCCTGCTAGGTGCTACCATGCATATTCCAATATCAGCTGTGTATTCCTAATTTTCCAAGATCTTCGCTGTCATTTGTAGGGTAACAAAGAGCACCAAAGACTCTGAAAAAGGTAAGATCAGGCTTCTCGTCCATGCACATCTCAATGGGGTATTTTGTAGTGAACAGTGAGCATAAGGAGTCGGTTGTTGGTTAACAACACGCAGTAGCCATAGCTTCTGCCCATAGAAACATCGAGGCCTTGGAAAAGATCAGCATTGTCCTAGCAGCCTCAACAAGAGTACGGTTCTGTCTTTCGACAACGTCGTTCTGCTGTGGAGTCCTCAGAACTGTCTTTTGGTGAAAAATGCCGACACGTTCATAATAATCAGTCAAATCTTTTATGACAAATACTGTCCTTATCGGTTCGAGATGCTTTTCGTAACATTTTGTTGAGACCGACTTGTATTTGTCTTTAGAAATTTATAAGACAACCTCTGGGTCTCATCTTTCGATCTCAAAACATAACCCAAGTAAACCGCGAATAATCATCAACAATAACTAAGATGTATTTCTTCCCATTAATGTTAAACCGCATCGTCCACATAAAACCCCATATACGGGTATTTAAGAACTTCCAAGTTGGTGTTTTTTTAGTGATTGGTTTGTGGTATGTTTTTTTGCTCTTTCCTAGTTGACGACGCATAGCAAAGAGATCTTTCTCAAACGTCATCTAATGTAAGGCCTCAAAACAAATCTTTTTCTTGCAAGGTCATTGATGGTACCGAAGTTCAAGTGGTTTAAACGTCGATGCCACAACCATGATTTATTCTTGGAGGCTTTGGACAACAAGCAAATTGGAGAGGACTTCAACATGTCTTCAATCAAGATAGTGTACAAATTAAACTAAAAAAAGCACGAGATCATTAATAATTCAACACCATCCTATAATAAAATTAATTTTATCTCGAACGTAGCAAGAATTTTCTGAAGGCAACTTCTAGATCAGATCACAAAATAGTCCGACGAGAAAATAGAATGTTGTCCTCAGACCTTCCACATAGATACCTAAGAGATCACACTTTTCTACCAATAACGGTATCCTCCATAACCCATGATAAGCACCAAAGTGGTCATTCCCAAATCTGTACCCCCGATAACTTTTTCACAAGTTCCCTATCCTCAGCGATCCCCTGTCATATGTTTTGAACAACCTGAGTCCAAATACCAAAGTGCGATATGTACGACCTGCATTTGAAAACAGACGAAGATGGAGAGTTTGGAAAGTTAGATCCCCAATTGTGGTTGGGTTCCCTTGGGTTAGCATAAGCAATCGCTGACACTTTGTTAGGTTTAGTGAGCCTAGTTAAAAGGCACTGTTCTCCTAAAGTGAATGTTCTTCCTGTGGGCATCCATTGATAACCTACATTGTAAAGTTATGTAGCCTGTTTTGGTTTTCATACTTGCTTGACTTGCTTAGGTTTCCAAACTTGCTTAACTTTACGCATAACATTTTTAACAGAGGGGGATGCATTCACAGAGTGCAAATAAGTAACCACACACATATCATGATTTGCAAAAATTAAGCATTTGTTACATGTTTGGCAAACAGAATGAGAATTCGAATTAATTACAGTATGCTTAGAGCTAATACTAGAATCAACACGATTCGTGGTTTTTTAGACTAGACCTTATATATTCTAGGTGTTCTACCTACATTCTTCATGTTGACATCCTCTTTGCCGGTAAGATCCATATACTTGTATGCCATAGGTTGTGATCTGCCAGTGTCAGTACAACTGTTTACTCCTGTAGAAGGAGGCACATGGACATTAGTCTTCTGACAGTTCAGTTGCTCTACAGGTTTGTGTGTGTTACTTTTTGACATTGCACATTGTTCCTCAAAAGTGACTTGCTTTTTCTTAGGTAAAGGGGTAGAAGCATGCTTGTTATCTCAGATTTAGTCTTTGACAAGTGCCGATCACATATTCTAACCAATCCTAGAGTGTTTGTGTACGGCAACTAATGCAAGTGAGTATCTAATTGGTACTTTTCAACCTTAGCTTCCTCCACGATCTCGCTGAGAGGTTTCTACACTTTCCTTAAGGGTGATTATGATAACTAGATGCACTTCCCCTATTGTCCTATTGCAGGGGGAGATAGGTTCAACACTATAAAAATACTTTCCCTGGTGCAAAGAACTTTTTGGTTTCACATGATCCTTATTGACACATTACAATCTTATTCTGATTTGGACCTATTAGACTCTCATTTTAGTTAATAGGCAGATGTGAAAGATCTAGATTCTTAGCACGCGTAATCTTAATAGAATCATACATTTCCTTGTAATGCTGCTTAATCTTTCCATTTTCTGCCCTAAAAAGCTTATTTTGTTCTTGAAGAACATTGATTTTTTAGTTAATTGAGTGATCTGAAAGTCTAAGGTCCTGAAATCAGTGTAGCGGTCTTCTTTACTAACGGGTTTCTTCAATTGAGAGATTTTCATTCTTAATTTTTTGATGGCATTGTCTTTTCCTTGAATTGAGGCTTTCATCTTTTCGATTACAAAAACTGAGTCAAAATCAGGAACATTTCGAGCGGGTGGAGACGTGTTGTTTCTAAAACTTTCTTTAAGATTTTGATATTTTAACTGCAGAGTTAAATTAATTACCTTCAAGAATGGAAAACCAATTATAACTTATCATGATTATCCTTTTTGAACGTATCACGTAAATTAGAAAGCTCAACTTCAAGTTCCAAACAACGTGCTTTAAGACTGGTGTGGGCATCATGCATTTCAGTAAAACTAGATACATTAAGCTCAGAATTCGTTGCAACATAAAACACTTCTTTAGACAAGCAGTCATCAATTAAATTATCATTAGCAATAAGAAGGTTTTTTCGTTCAATTTCATCATGTTTCCTATCTACACCATTTTGGTCAACCTCAGCTTCCAACTCTTCAAAAATATCTTTCATTTCTTTAATTTCTTTAGTTAGAGCCTTTTGAATGCCCTCAAAATGTTCTTTAAGTGTTTTGAAAAATAGAATGACCTCGGTGAGATAACATGCCTTGGTTTGTTCAAAACCCCTTTCCCCTTCAGTGAGCCCCGTTGGTGTGATTCTCTTGTTACAAGTTTTTTCAAAGTCCGAAAAGAGTTGTATTAGTGCAAAAATGTTAATTTTTACTTGACTCTTTGTTGGAAGCACCCTTAGGACAAGCGTTGCAGGTGTATTTGAAGGATACACCATCAACGCTTTGATTGGCCTTGAGGCTGTGGCCTGCGTTTTGAGAGCTTCGGCTTTCATCTTGATGAGATCTTGAGACCAAAATATTTGCTCAGGGGTCAATTGTTTCTGTGGTGTGAAAGTTGCCAAATAATTCTCTTTCGAGTAATCAGGTGGTGTGATATTAACTTTCTTTTTTCATACACTCTGGTCTTTCATTTTGTTATTCATTTCTTCTAGTGGATTTTCAGCATCTCAAGGTATCCTCTGAATTGTGCACTATGGCCGGGACATGATTGGTTTTGATAATTTATGACCAAAATTATACAGGCTGAGGCTTGCCTTTTGGCACAGTGGAGGCATAAAGGTTTCTGTAACCATAGCTACCTGACAGCTCATCCATAAATAGGGCCTTTGGTTTACACAACATGTGAACTATTTGAAGAGACTGGTCTTGTTTGTATAATTTATCCTCACCGTTCTTTAAAAGCCTTCTGTCCAAAATTCTTCAAGGACTGGTTTGTGCTTCTGTTGAAAATCTTTTCTCACTCATCACTATACACACTTCTTCTTTCTCCATTGACTTGTTATGTGATGAGAACACACACATGAACATTATTACAGATCATATGAAGTTTCCTTTTTCAAAAAATTCTTCCTTCACAATATTGGCTCACTCTACACACTCTCACACACACACACATGTTAATCTATCTTTTATTCACCACCACAGCGATTAATTCAAACCTGGCCCGTCTTTCATACAGTTCAACTTGTTCCTTATATGTTGCAAGTTCAGCTGTTAGTGAATTATCAACTATTGTGTTTCGTGTTGTTTTAGAGATAGATTGGGCATGAGGTTCATACATATCATTATATATCATCATGTATGCATCATTTGGAACAGAAGATACATTGCTTTGTACAACTGGCACTGGCGTTGTCTTTACAATACTGATCAATACGATCATATTACTATCACTCGTAATAATCGGCATGTGAGTCAAACAACGTAGTTTGGTTGTACATCGTCATGCATCTCGTGTTCTTCATGATGTTCACAAACAGCATCCTGATATTGATCATGGTCGTGTACCTTAGATAGAATGTCTGAATCATACGATGGACCAGCTTCATCATACACAGGATCTGCAGATGATAGATTAGCCATGAACATAGTTTGTACCGTGGGAGCCTCATCAACATCAGAATCAAAAGTATTACAGTCATCAGCTTGAAACACATTATCAACATTGAGTGCTAAATCCTGAACAGGTTGCTCATCCACATCTTCATCAACGGCGTTGTCATGTCCACCTGAAAGAAATACTAACTGTTCTTCATCTAATGCCACCCTATTCTCCTGAGCTTGCATCAATAACATCTTGTCTTTGAAGTATTCGGAGTTCTATGGTCGCTTGGGCTGAGTGCAGTTCCTTCCTATAGGCCTATACCGTTCAGTTGTAACACTTGACCTGCCTTGCTTGACCTGGTATTAGCATTCCCGACTCTGTTCTGAGCTCCCCCATAACCAGTTGTACCTGCACCACGTGCATTGTTACCATGTCCTCTATTCTGTCGACCCTGAACATTCTGAACCACAACCCTGTCGTCTTGAAATGTGGCTTGGTTCCTAGGATTTGATGAAGTTTTGAGTTGATTGTTTATTTGAGGAAGGTATGTTTTGTATGGTTAGGTGAGAAGGGCAAGTGTGTTGGTTAAATTATCAATTAAGTTATCCGTTGGAGAGAGTCCTGAATCAAGTTGAGAGTTGTCAGCAAAGTATGGTGGAACATATGTGGATGATGGATTTGTGGATGATTGTGAATTATACTGCTGAGGTGCAACATTGGACATCAAGGCGAGAGGATCAACTTTGTGTTGAGTGAATCGTACCCACAACATTTTTGTTCTCATTGCATGTGCCCGTGCGTGCTTTAGATAAGCATACAGTTGATCATAGTTGGAGTCCCTCAAGCCTCTGTTGAGTTTCACTGCAGTTACAAATCTACCCCATTCTGGCAACATGTTATTAACAAACTTAGAATTCAACTGCATTCTGGACATGGTCATCTTGATGTTACGCATGTCGTTGATGAGTTTGGCAAACCGGACATAGTAATCATGAATAGTCTCTCCTTTGTGCTGACGAAAGTGTTCGAAGTCATCATACAGTTGTGATTCACGGTCTTCTTTTGTTAATTCCGAACCTTCCAGGAGCATCTTCACATCTATTGTCCCATAAGTCCTTTGCATCTTTGTGATAGATAAGCAGATAATAACTTTTTGGCAACCCTTAAAGTAGGATGTTTGTTGCCCGAATGTCAGCATTGTACTTATCCTTATCTTCAGGTGACAGGTCAGAATAGACACGAGGTCGTTCTGGACCTAGATGTAAGGCACCTTCATTTCCTTCTGCAAGAGTTTCTCGAAATGTTCCTATCTGAAATTGTCTTTCATCAATTGACTTCAAGATGTTCACCCCATTCTCTTTACCCCGACAATACAGTCGAATTCGTTGTTGCCAAGATGCAAAGTCAGCCTTATCAAGCATAGGTGGTCGGGTATCTGAACCGGCACATTGAATGTCTTCCGAAAGAATCGCCATACTTAATTGATTATGAAATGATTAAGTTGATCGAACAATGATTAGTAATTGTATGTTAAAAGTGATGATATGTTGTTTTACGCTTAGGTTGATATTTGTTTAATTATGATTTGGTTTGGTTGAAATAGTTCAACGTATGAAGATAATAAGACTTAGTAAAAAGCATAGACAAATCTCAGTGAATAGCCTAAGACAAATCTCAATTTGTTGAGACAAAATGCATGAAGAGCCTTAGACAAATCTCAGTCAAGTCTTGAGACAAAACATAATCAAGAAATGAAATGGACAGAGTCTCCCCTAGGCAAAACGCAATATGGGTCTTCAATTAGGCAAAACGCAGAGACAAATCTCAACCTGTTATAGACAAACCGTAGGACACAAAACGCAGTGAAGTCAGACAAAACGCAGTGACCAAAACGCAGTGAACTTAAGACAAAACGCAGTGACAAAAAACGCAGGATCTTGAGACAAAACGCAGAGACAAAACGCAGTAGTCAAAACGCAGTCCCTCATAAGATAAAACGCAGTACTTTTGTCCTTCACAAAACGACAAAGCGCAGTGTCCTTTCTCTGACAAAACGCAAGAGGCAAAACGCAATGAAGAATTTTACCAGAGAGACAAAATGCAGTGATGAAAAATATGACTTTTTCACCTAAAAACACCTAAAAATTGCCCTTTTGAACGTTTTTGCTTAGTTTCTTTTGCACAACTTGATCCTAGAAGGCTATAACAACTATAAAAACACAAACTTTAACACCACAAACGTAAGAATCAAAGAGTGTCAAGAATAAGACTATAAACCTTCAAAAACCAAACTTTTGATCTAATCTAACCAAGAAAACGCACACACAGTCTAGCTAATCATCCCATATGCTCTGATACCAATTGTAGTATATTAGATATCATAACACAATCAATGATTTAGGGGTTGGCCAAATTTATAGAGAGAGAAAGTGAGTTTTAGTGAGAGAAAACTAAACCTTACTGTTTGTGTTTGATAAATAGAACAACCAACTCCCTTCCTATGGCTGAAAAGGGTATAAATACAAGAGTTTGATGCCCTTAAGTGGGCTGTGAAGTGGGCTAACATGTGGGTAAAGACCCGGCCCAACACCATAAGTCATACGGTAATTAAACGATTAATGTTAAGGCTACGAGCTAACCTATGCTAGACATTACACGGGGTGACCGAGTCTTTTACATGGATTTTCTAATATCTAACACTCTGAGTATAGCAAGTAGGTGCAATAAAATTCGTAACAACAACCAAAAAAGTGTGAAACTTGAAAGAAAAGTACAAGTTAGCGCAATTCAAGTAATTAGCAAATAGGACAACGTGTACCTGCGGATACAAATTAGACAGGATTTATAAGAACGTCCTCTTTAGAGCAACGAGCAAAATAAGTCACAAACAAAATACCACTAATAGAACAAAGGTTTGACTTTCCTTATTCTTCCCTCTACCAAATTCTGTTCTCCAGGCCGCCCAATACTTAAAGTACATGATTATTGCGGTTTTCGCTATTTTCCCATTATCAACTTGTGGTTCCTCAACAAGCGCAACTATATTAGTTTCATTTGTAGTGTTTGTTGCAACCGAGTCACCTTTTTCCTACATTTTTTGGGGAGGAAGGTGTAACTTCTGGTATGACAAAGGAACATTGTCTTCTTATGCATGACTAAAAGCACCAAAGAGTCATTATCATTTTGTAAGAAATGTCATTGCAGCTTGAATGCTTGAATTAGCATAAGGAAGAAGTACCTTCATGGAATACAACATTATGTGGAATAAAATATCCGTCATTCTCGATGTCATATACTCTCCATCCCTTTTTCCCGTACAAATACCCAACAAAAATACACTTCCTAATTCTCTCCTCAAATTTATCTTTGTCACGCACTTGTTGGTGTGCGTAACAAAGACATCCAAAGACATGTAATTGCTTATATGGAGGTGGTTTGCCAAACAACAATTCATAAGGTGAATTCTAGTTAAGTAGTTTAGTAGGAGTCCTATTTATGAGAAACCCAACCGTTAAAACACACTCTCCTTAAAAACTAAGCATGAAACAAGCTTGAAAACGCAAAACTCTTGTAACATTTAAAATATGACGATGCTTCGTTTCAACTCTACCGTTTTGTTGGGGAGAGCCAGCACATGACGTTTGAAAAAGAATTTCGATTTCTTAAATAAGGTTGAGAAGAAAGAACCTTGTTCCTATCACTTCGAACAATTTGACTTGAAATCCAAACGTCTCTTGTCATAAGCAAAAACAATATGCCATTCTTTCTCAACTTCATGTTTATCAGCTAGTAAATAAATCAACACAACTCTTGGGAAATCATCGACAATTATTAAAAAATAATACGGACCACATGAGGTGGGAGTTCTATATGGTCCCAAAGATCACAATGTATCAATTCAAAACAAGATTCAACTCCTTTATCACAAGTAAGAAATACTTCACAGAGTTTGTTTTGCCTTAAAAAGACATCGCAAGGTTTTTCACAAAAATCCTAATACAATTGTAACTTTCAAGATAATAATACTTTTGTTTACCTGATGGAATTCTTTAGTCTAACTACGATCCAAAGATTTAAAATTGTCAACGTACTTTTAGCCCGATTTGCATAGCCTTGCTCCACTTTTCTAAAGAGAAAGACCTCGTCATGTTCCTCGCCCATTCCAATCATCGTCCTCATAACACGGTCATGTATTAAACATTTTCCATCAATAAAAGTGACATAAAAATTAAATCTTTCATCAAAGGTCTTATAGCAAAATATGGCACTGCATATAGGATAGCAAATCATTATAAAGAAACTTATCTCGCTCAAAGCGCATCGACCCTTGCTCACACGGCGAAAGCTTGTACGATATCAATTGGCGATTTTACTGAAACCGGTTTTTTTTACAATAACTTGGTACATTAAGATTACAGATCGAGGCATCCCAAGTCATATGATGATATGCTCCCAAAGTATAATCAATTCATTATTGAAAATCTTACCGCTCAATTTTTCGATACAAATTTTCTTTTTGATACAACATATAAGCTTATAAATGCAACAATTTGAGTTTTGAATTGTCCACGGTGTTACCTTATTAATGATTCAATTACACTTCACAATAACTTATAATTATTAGCAATTTTTATTAGATCATCTATTTGATACTTCTAATAATCTACATTCATATATTCAACCTCATATGTTCAATTAGTATGTAAAAATTCAAATAAACAAGTGTTACTGAAAGCTTATTGTGTACAGAAAAGCAGTAAATGGGTTGATTATAACCTCTGATTATGAATAACGTACACGTCGCAAGGCCTCCTCCATTGAGTGCTAGTATATCACAAGACATTCGTAAACTTCTTGATAATTTCAAATATAGAAAGTCCATCACTTAGAAATGAACCAAAATTGACTAAATGTATTACTTATGAATGAAAAGTCAGTACAAACAATTGGTATAAATACACAAAAAAAATAAATATCTCCCCTACATGCTAGAACGAGCTAATGGGACCGACTACAAGCGGGCCGACTTATTAACTAACACCCCCCTCAAACTCACAATGCTAACAAAATGAAGTTTGACAAGAAAACACCAAAAAAAAAAATAAAAATAGAACAAATGCAGACAAAAACAGCGTAGACCAACATATAATAAAGACATAGCAGCATCAGATTCATACAGTGTAGAACTACAGAATTACAAAAACACTGAAGATTGAACGAGAGCAGATCAGGAAGACAGCAGACCAGAGCAGCACATATTCAGACAGGAGCATAGCACAAAATTACAAAAAAAAAACACGAAGATGAACGAGAGCAGATCAAGCAACAACAGAACATAGCTGCAGCAGATTCCAGCAGACATCAAAAAAAAAAAAATAATCAGATTCAGGCAGACAGCAGCCAAAACAACAGTATTCAGACAAACAATCCAGATTCAGGCAGACAAAGCAGACGGATGCATGCAGACGGAACCATCCCAAAAATATCCAGGCAACCGGAACCATTCGATACTGAAACCAATTCAATACCAATCAAACCCGGTGCAAATACCAAATACCGATACCAATACTGATCTCAATACTAATACCAATACCCAACCACCAACACAATAATATTACTGAATACCCAATAATAATACTATACGAACTCAAATGCAAATATCACAACTATCGGATCGACGATTCAAGAAATGGATCTCAATTCTATCATAATCAATTAAAACACAATAACCAATACAAGCTCGACAAATTACCTACGAAAATCAGCAAATCAAATCTAAACTAACCCATACTAGGGATCCGAACAATGTTTTTTATACCGAACTAACCATGTGCACCACCGAATTAATCGCGCACCGATCATCATGGTTATAATGATTCTTAAAATCAATAAACAAATAACAAGCAATCAAAACTTTCAGATATGAAAAACAATTTGTTTTTTTTTTTCCTTTTTCTATTCTTTTTTTCAAACAACAATCGATTCCAAACGATCTTTTAACAACAACCGACGAACATTAAAACGAGAATCCTTCCGATCACCAACAGTTTTATTTTGAAGACGCGAGATGATGACAATATATACTGACTTGTACTAGGCTCTTGATACCGATGTAAAAACTAAGAACCGAAATTGACTAAATAGTATTACTTGATGAATTGAAAATTCCTAGTACAAACAATATGTTATAAATACACAAAATAAATAAAGGATGCCCTAATGCTAGACGAGCTAATGGGCCGACACAAGCGGGCCGGCTTTATTAACTAACAATCACGCCTTAAGCTTATAAATCGTCCTTATGGTTTACACATTTTTGTCTTTTTTCAACCTCTGAAGGGTACCCCACATGGGCCTCTTTAAAACAAGGTTTTAAAGCTCTTATTTAGTCGATGATTTGATCAACAAATCACATCGTTACTACCGGCTCTGAACACAAACCAAACAGGTCCCGTACTTAACGAGGGCCACCTTCACTTCCTCACTGCTCACCACCTCCTTAAGGTAAGTGAAGGAAGTTGGTATGAATTTTCTTACTTCATCCCCTTACCTGCCTTTAGGGTATTGAGCCGTCATGCGTTGGATCTTCAGTGAGAATGAGCAATCTAAACGGAAACAACAACGTATACGTTCAGTGATCGGAGAATAGCATTCTTTATAAAACATAAAAATTACACTGGTCCATTCCTGTATTTGTCGTTTACAATAGAGTGTCCTTTGACCAAACAACCCGTTAGTGTTTCATCGTTAAGTCTGCAAGTAAAGGTACTGTTTGTCATTTAATTCAGTTCATCTCACCTCTATACTTGCTTTTTAAACAAAACAATCTCTGTACTCTGTTATGAATTTTCATTTTTCTTTTAAGAAAACTAAAAGCACAAATTCAAAAAATTACAATCACACCCAAAATCAATTCAAAACAGCATAAAACAAACAAAAACTAAAAAATAGATCACAATACAACCATATATCACATACATAACGATGATGTTACTTAAATTACATGTTTTACTATATGATACGTAATCGTTTGTCAGAGTAGAGTAATCGCCCACATCGGTTAAGAATTCTGATATTTCGTTTTTGAGAGGTATATTTGTGTTTAACTAAGAGTATATTATGGTGGTGGAAGTTGTTGTCTATACACAATTAATCGGTGGAGATTTTGGTTGCTAATAGAAAAACTAGATGTGATGCGATGCCTTATTACTAATATGTTTGGTGGTTGGATTTTGTTTGCGAAGTAGAAAAACTGATGTGACGATGATGAAGTTGTTTTGTTATTAGTTTGACGCAAGTTAGAGATGTTTTGCACTATATTAGGTGGTATTTGTTTATTAAGAGCTCTAAATCTTAATCTGATTCGCACATCTGAATCTGAATATTCGGTAGAAAAATCTGAATCTGATTTCCATCTTAATCTGAATAGCAGTTAACAAATCTGAATCTAAATAAATAAAACTGTTTGCTTGGTAAAAAAAACAAAATGTGTTAAACAATATTTTTTAACAATTTAAATATAAAAACGATTGTGTTCGCAACAACAATAAACTTTAATTTAATAAAAAAAAAAACAAATTTTAATAATATAATCAATTTAAAGGTGTAAAGAGTATTTTAAACAAAACATCAATCTCATGTTTATTCGACAGAAATAACGTGTCAGAGTTAGAATTGAACTTTAAAACAATTAACTAATGAGTCTCGTTAGAAATAAGAAGTATGAGACATAACCGTAGCCCTCAATTGAAACAATATATGAATCGAGAACTAACATCTTATATACTCTTTATCTAACAAAACATATGCAATGATTCTATTTAATAATTTTAATACAAAAGATAAAAGTGAAAAAAAAATCAAGAAATAAAAAAAAACACTAAAATAAAAATAAAATAGCAAAGTAGAAAATAATAAAAAAAAAAGAAAAAAAAGACATTAAAAAATGTTAAGACACCCCTTACACATCTTGTTCAATAAAAAGCTTACGACTCTTATTGCCCCCCATCTAAAAAAAAACAAACGCTTTTAACACTTTTACATGCTCTAAATAACATGAGAAAAAAAAACAACAGTCTTAGACTCAAATTTTTTACCGCGTTTTAAAATACTCATTTGTGAACAAACAAAAACCACCTTACTTCGATAAACCTTAACTCGACCAAAGTACCAAACACAAGGGAAAAGACACCAACGATATACCATTCACCACGCCTCCCTCATTTCCCCCCAAAAGCACATTGCCTAGTACACATCACCACCGATCCAAAAAACCATGCTCCCATACACAACCATAACAGCCGCTGAACAGCCTAAATCGACCATTAACAACTTTGAAACATTATGTTTAACTACACAACCACTACATCTGATTACATTCTTTACTGTCACAATATTGTATTTCTTTGTTTCTTGTCTTCACTCTTGTCCCTTCTTTTCTACATTTTACTGAGTTTTTTATTTACAAATTGTAAAGGTTAAAAGATTCAACCTAAAGGATAAGTATACTTTGCTGAAAATTTTAAATGATATATTGATTGTCATGAAGATTCTTTTTTTGTTAATGCCTGCTTCAGCTTGTGTCTTAACCTTCTATTAAAGTAAGTTCTTTTCTTTCTTTTTTTTGTATGAATTTGGGGGTGTTTTGGATAGCTTGTTTTTGCACATAAGCTTCACAAATAAGCTTAACCCAACACCCAAAATCAATAACAAAAAAAAGAAAAGAAAAAAAACTTACTTTAATAAATGATAAGACACAAGCTGAAGAGGCCAATAACCAAACAAACATCTTCATGACATCAAAATAACACTTAAAATTATCAGCAAAAGTATACTTAACCTTGGGTTGAATCTTATAACCTTTAACAAATTTGTCAAATAAAAACTCAGTAAAAATGTAGAAAAGAGGGACAAGAGTGAAGACAAGAAACAAGAATAAAATGTTGTGACAGTAAAGAAAGTAATCAGATTTAGTGTATGTGTAAAAAACCATAATGTATTCCAAGTTGTTAATTGTCGTTTAAGGCTTTCCTCGATAATAAGTTAACAACTCCAGTAACCCGTTTAATATTCATGTGGTTTAGCGAAATTCTATGCTCACTCAAATTTCACAGAGATTTTCACGAAATTGAGGTATTTACGTGTAACTGGGTTAACTAAAGAGAAGAAAAAGAATATGAGAGTAAGACCACTCATTTACTTAGGTGGTGTTTGTTTTTTAAGAAATGCCTCTTAACAGCATCTTAATCTGACTCATTCAGACGCGGTCAGACATTTGGGGCATTAAGACTGTTTGTTTACACTGTTAAGAGCGTTTGTTTTTTTCTGGTCATTAAGAGGCAGTAAGAGGCACAAACCTCTTACTGAACTAGATGTGGAGGAGGTGTCTTAACACCTCTTAATGTCTTTTTTTTTCTTTCTACTTTGCTGTTATTTTTTTTATTTTAATGTTTTTTTTTATTTCTTGGTTTTTTTTTTCTTGTTTCACTTTTATCTTTTGTATTAAAAGTATTAAAATAGTATGATTAAATATGTTTTGTTATATAAAAATGTATAAGATTATATGTGTCAATTATATTTTGTTTAAATTGAATGGTACGGTTTCGGAATCATACATCTTAATTTTAACGCGACTCGTTTAGTTAATTGTTTAAAAATTTCAATTTAAACTCTAACACCTTTACTTTTGTCGAATAAACATGAGATTGCATGTTTTTTAATTACTTTTAACTTTAAATTGATTATAATATAATTTATTTTTTTTATTTAATAAATTTATTTTTTGTGCGAATGCAATCGTTTTATATTTAAATTGTAAAAACTATTATTTAACACATATATACATTTTTACCAAAACAAACAGTTCTATTTAATTCAGATTCAGACTTCTCAACCACTTATTCAGATTAAGATGGGAATCAGATTCAGACTTTTCTACCAAATATTCAGATTCAGATGTGCGAATCAGATTCAGATTCAGAGCCTCTTAATAAACAAACAGCACCAAACCCTCAAATCAAGTAAATGTTGAGTTGTGAAGACTAATATAGGCTCCTTTCCTTGGGCAGAAACTTCTGGAAGATGGACTTGGCCCACATATAGTTAGTTGGGCTTTAAGATGCAATCTTAGGGAGTAAGTCAGGATTAGGGTTTCACACATATAAATACATCCTCATTGTAATTGTAAATAGTATCTCTTATGTGTGTGTACTATAATAATAAAATCTCTCTGGTTTGACCCCGTAGACTGCTACTACTACCTAAGTCGTAGATACCACGTTATATCTCGTGTTCTTTACTTTCGCAAGCATTGTTTTGTATTCTTTGTTTGTTAAAATTACCACCAACAAATCACTTAACCCAACCTTGGCTCTGATACCACTTGTTAGGATATCATTTCATCACCTCAAACACAAAAATAAGAAAATTAGATTTTAGAGAGAGAAAGTAAAAAGAAAGAAAAATGGTTACTTGTTCCACAAAAGAAAAATGAGAAGCAACACCCTCT